>APFE031591317.1:201730-220947 GCA_000404065.3 Pinus taeda
TTTACATCTTAGCTTTTAGCTTAACTTTCCATTTAGGGACCACCCCCCTTAGCTAGCCTAGGAGATAGCTAAAATGGAGAGAGTTGGGATCAGCGTGACAGCCCCTTCTCTGAGTTCCCTGCCACCAACCACACCTTGTGGGGTTGAAGGCTTTTCTCGCTAACTGTGTAGGTAGGTGCGGGCGGCAGGGTCAGCACCCCCCAAGCAGGAACTCAATAAGATCATCAAGGAAGACATCTACAAACAGTTCATCCAGGTCACATGGATTGACCCCCCGGGGGGGCTACGCCCGAAAATGGCTTTCTATGCAGAGCACTTTTTGATTATCAGAAACGGGCTTATAGTTCGCCCCCAGTATACACTACGACATTGGATGCATGCTCTCTGGATTCCCCTCGGACAGTTCAGAGTTGGATCACACAGGCTTCGGGTAGAGACAGACCACCAGATAGAGAGAATTGACAGGATTTGTCGGCTATGCCATACACAGGAGGTGGAAAACGAATGGCACTTCATCTTCGGGTGTCCGATATATTATGAGATCAGAGGTCTTTCACTGTCTATTCAGAGGACCAAATACTCTTTCCAGCTTCTTCAACTACACGGACCAGAGATGTGTCGCACTTTACATTCAGAAGACTCTTAAACACTGAGAGCATATCCTTCAGCCTCCCGACCGATCCAACACTACTCGTCAGATCACCTCTTTCTTCAGTACACTTCCTTCAGCCCGAGGAGTTAAGAGATCAACCAGTGAAGATATCGACCAGGCGAGCTCACATACATCAGCAAACCCTCGTTTAGTTAAGAGGAGAAGCCCCTTGCATACCAGGACCCAGCAGCAGAACCGCACCAGCCATCTTCCCGCGAGGCAGTCCAGGACCATTAGATCACGGAGACAGCACAAGGGGAGGCAACCAGTGACCACTATTTCAAACTAGCAAACCTTACTGAACTACCCACAGTTCTCATCTCTCGACCTCGGATGTTAGGAGAATCAGACTCCCACATTCACGTCCCCAGGATCTTCTTCACCGGTGATCCTACGATGCAGTCTAGAGATCAGTCGGCGAGACCGGGATAGGAGCTCCATACGCTCTCCCCGACCCGCCCCGTTTTTATTCTATTCTCTATCTTTCTTTCAGTATTTGTCTTTATAAGGAAACCATTTGGTTCTCCTACTGGGCACGTCCCCCTTTTTTGTAACCGACAGTCCCTTTGACCTACTTTGTGGTCATTCGTTGGACATTAATAAATTATCTATCTATCTATCTATCTTGATTAAATACACATTTCATACCCTAGTACCCTACATGATCTTGATTATTGGGAGTTTCCCCTGCATAGAGGGCTTGATTCTCTTGATTAAATACAAGTTCCATACCTTAGTACATGATAAAATCCAATGGAAACATTGCAATCCCCCCAATCCTGAAATCCTGAAAAACAAATAAGTCTGCTGGATTTTGAGTGAGATCTAAAATTCTACTTTCTCCATATGAAATCCAATGAGGGCGAAACCACTCTCAAACATCCTGAGTCATTTCATGGTAATGTTAAAAATTTATGTAAAATGATGAAAATGAAAAATAAAGGAGAATATCACTTTTACTTTAAGAATTTAACATTACCATGAACAGCATATGCCTCAAACTTCCTGATGAACTGCATATCAACACTAGGGCAAAAATTCACTTTTATAACTTTAGACACACATCTAGAAGTCACTAACATACGCTAAAAGTAAATTAAAAAACAAATTAAAAATAAAATAAAAATAAAAACACAAGTTAATGAGGAAACATGGGTCGTACGGCCCTGAAATGCGTTTCCAGCCGTACTGGCCACGTTTCCATTTCGGGAAACGTGGCAGTACAGCCGGAAACGCATTTCACAGCCGTACCAAACGCGTTTCCGCATTTCGTACCTGATTCCGTACGGAAACGGACCTCTATGCCACGTTTCCTGCAACATAGGTGTCCAGATAAAGGAGAATCATGAGCTGAGTGAAGGATGCACTCCCTCAATTGGGACCCCAAAACCAAGAATATGCACCTTTTGTAGTATATAACCTCATTCATCACCTTGTAGCGCTCATCTGCATAGCTGCCCTCCAAAATCTCGCATGCCCGATGATGCTTGGAGTACTCTACTAATAGTTGTGCCTTCCAATCATGGAAAATGCTCATGAGTGAAAGTCCTGCAAGTCTCTTGGATAGTGCATCTGCCACCACATTGTGCTTTCCCTGCACATACTTAATATCGAAATCATAGGCTTGCACCTTGCCGACCCATCTTTGATGTCTATCATTGAGGCCTTGTTGCCACATGAAGTGGTGAAGATTGTTGTGATCCGTCTTCACCCAAAACTAGTTGCCCACTAAGTACTATCTAAACCAGTGATGCGAACATCGCGATTTTTTTGGTGATTTTTTTTTTTTTCAAAAAATCGTGAAAAAATCGCGAATTGATCGGAAAAAATCATGGCAAGCAAAAACATCGACTTACAAAAGTTATTTTGTGGTTTTTTCCTCATTTTTTTAGACAGAGGGCAAGAGTGAGAGCTACGGAGGAGGAGAACTCATCTGCAAGGGCAAGAGAGGAGAAAAGTGAAGGAATTTAGCATCCCAAGCAAAAAAAATTCAATTTTGGATCAATTTTCTTCAGCAGAGCGTGGTTTTCAGGTATGGGCATCAAATTTGGCCTTTTTTTTGTTTTTTTCTTGTTTTTCCTTGGGTTTCTATCACCCATTTATTTTCAGTGTTTTTTTATTGGATTTGATTGTGTTTTTTTTTTGCATTTTTGTTGCATATATTGGAGAGGGTTTATTTTGGTTAAAAATGCAAAAACTTGATTGTAAGATAACTTAGATTTATTAGTTTAATTTCTTCTTGTGCCCTAGTTTTTTCCATCATTTTTGCTTAGGTTTGAATGTGTATTTTTTCCATTATTGTTGCATTGAGTTGAGGTTTTTTTTTTGGTAAAAAATTCAATATGTTGTATGTAAGTTTTATTTTTATTTTTTTAACTTGCAATTCTTCTTGTGCCCTAGGTTCAACTTCAAACTTCATCTTACATTAAAACTCAAGAGTTCAACAAAGTTACAAGCATGCCAAGGAAATTGAACCCTCTATGAGAATTTTGTGAACCTAATGGACGGTTTGACAAATCAAACTTGACTTGGAAGTTATGTGGGCATCATATGACGAAGGGGTATACAAATTGAAGTATCACCTTGCACAAATTCCTGGACATGAGGTAGGGCCTTACACAAATACAAATCCAGAAATCATCCGAAAAGCCCTCAAATCATTGGAAGAAATAGAGCAAACCAAATTGTCCAAGTCAACTCTAAAGAGTCAGCTAACAAGGAGTAGAGTGTCAGGATTGGGAGGTGAACATGAGAGTGGTACTGGTTCTACTTCAGTGTCAGCATCTACATCCAACCCTGTAGCTGCCTCATCATTTTTTGTTCCTAGAACCACACCTGGTTCACAACCATCTATCTCTTCAATTATTAGAAAAAGGGAAAAAGAAGAAGCTGACAAGTTGTTGGGCAAGTTTCTTCTTTGGAGTGATATAGGTTTCAGCATTGCAAGGAACAATCCATTTTTCTAGCCCGTGGTTGATGCTATTGCTATTGTTGGCCCAAGGTACAAAGTCCCTTCTTATGATGACTTTAGAGAGCACATTCTTCAAAATGAAAAGATTGACTGCACCAAGAGATTGGAGTTTAGGGCATCATCAGCACACACAGGATGCACTGTGATGTCAGATGGTTGGACCGATCAAAAGGGTAGAAGCCTTATGAACTTCTTGGATAATTGTCCCAAGGGGACAATGTTTATGAAACATGTTGATGCATCTGCACATATGAAAGATGCACGATTATTATGTGATTTGTTGGATGTGTTCATTCTGGAGGTGGGTCCTGAACATGTTGTCCAAGTCATAATGGACAATGCTGCAAATTATGTTGTTGCTGGCAAGATGCTTATGGAGAGGCATCCTACCTTATTTTGGACACGTTGTGCTAGACACTGCATTGATTTGATGTTAGAGGACATAGGAAAAAATTCTTTTGTCAAAGATATTGTTGAGTCATCAAAAAACATTACAAAATTTATATATAATCATGCATATGTGCTTTGTTTGATGAGAACATTCACAACAACAAGGCGTTTGTGCACCCTACCATTACACAGTTTGCCACCAGTGCCATATGTCTTCAATCCCTCTTGAATTCTATGTGGAATGTGAAGAGAATGTTTCTTTAAGATGAGTGGGGTGCTTTGGCATTTAGCCGCAAACCAGAGGGAGAGGCCATATGCAACTTAGTTTCATACCAGGAAAGCTTTTGGGTGGGAGTGCAGGAGGTGTGGAGCATTACTGAACCTTTGGTAAAGGTTCTTCGATTAGTTGATGGAGATAAGCCCGCAATGGGCTACTTGTATGAGGCCATGGATAGGGCCAAAGAATCCATTTGGACCTACAATGATGATAAGGGGGATGAGAGGTTTGAGAAACAGAAACTCCTATGGGAAGTGATTGATGAGCGATAGAACAATACACTCCATCGTCCCATTCATGCTGCAAGGATCTACCTGAACCCCACATTTGCTTACTCCTGTGGTTTCTTATTTGATGTTGAAGTCATGGATGGATTCTTCACTTGTGTTCAGAAGATGGTGCCATGAACGTGCAGAAATCTCCAAAGAAATGGAGATATACAGGATGGCAGGTGGCACATTTAGCTTTGACATGGATGTGGTTTATAGGAAGACTAAAATGGCAGGCATGTTTTAGTTTATTTCAAATTTCATTGTCTCTTCAAGTTCATAACTTCATACTTTCCTTCAACTTTCAAATTTCATTTGTTTTTTTATGTTTATCTTATTTGTTGTAGATGCATGGTGGAGAAGCTATGGTGGCAGAGTACCGAATCTCCGAAAGCTTTCCATTTGAGTGCTCAGCCAAACATGTAGCTCCTTAGGATGTGAGCGCAACTGGAGTGTATCTAAAGAAATACACACCAAGAAGTGCAACAAGTTAAAAATTAAAATATTCCAAATTTCCAATTTATTTTTTGAATTCATTAAATAATATATTTTTATAATTATTATTTTTATTAATTATAATTTATTAATTTATGACCCTTATACAGGTTGGAGTCCCAACGACTTAATGACATGGTCTACATCTACTACAATATTCGATTATGGGTGAGGCAACTTGAGAGGACACCTGATATGGAGGCCATCGCATTGGATGGGATTGACACCACTGATGCATGGAGGGTTGATGCCGAGAGGCCTCTCATGGAGTCAGTCATTGATTGGTTAAAGCAAGAGGTAGTGGAGCGGCTAGAGGAGGAGAAGCAACAGGAGGAGGAGGTGACACCACCTACCCAGGCTAACCTTGTCACCAGTAGATGACGTGATCTACCTCCTATAGCTCCTACTTCTTCAGCTTCTAGAGCACAGCAGAGTCCACTACCAACTCCACCGCCATCTACATCTAGAGGGAAAGCTATTGCATTTTCTCGCAAGAGGGGCAGAGGAAATCAGTGGTATTAGTTATATGGTTCATTTCATTGTATATCACATTATGGCTCATGATATGAGATACATTATTATATTTTTTGTTAATATTTTGAGGCTGAGTTGGGACTCAGGACCTAGTATTCAGGACATGATTCACTGTTATGTGTGATGTAACACTAGAAATGATATTACACATCTTATATATTAGTTCTTTTATCATATTTATGTGTCAATGCATTTATTTTATGTTGTAGATGCTTTAGATATTAAAAAAAATGAGCACTTCTATAATTGTTGATTTTTTGCCGATTTTTACCAATTTTTCCCTGATTTTTCTGATTTTTCCGATTTTGGACCCTCATCGATTTAATCCCAATCGCGATGTTCACAAAACTGGTTTAAACTTGGCCAATGCATGCATTATGTCCAACGTCTCCTTGTCGTATATGGAATATGACCTCTCATGTGGTAGGAGCTTCTGGCTCTTAAAAGCAATGGGGCGCCCTCCTTGGGACAAGATTGCCCCAATCCCCTCACCGATGCATCACACTCCAATGTGAAAGGTTGTGTGAAATTCGGGCATGCTAATACTAGGCAACAACTCATCACCTCCTTGAGGTGGTTGAATGTTGCCTGAGCCCCATCTATCCATGCAAAAGCCTCCTTTCTAGTCAGATCAATAAGGGGTGTTGCCAACTATGAGAAGCCCTTAACGAACTTCCAATAATAAGTACAAATGCCCAAGAATCCTTTCGGTGCTATCACATCTCTAGGCTCTGACCAATCTCGAATGGCCCTAATCTTCTCCTCGTGCACCTTGACCCCATATGTGCCTATGGTGTGCCCCAAGTAGAGCATCTCTGTCAACCCAAACTCACACTTGGACATCTTGGCGTAGAACTGTTGCTCCTCCAAGATAAGCAACACAATCTCTAGATGTTGTAGGTGCTCCTCCCACGTCCTACTATAAATAAAGATGTCATTAAAGAACACTAGTACAAATCTCCTCAGTTGACCTTTGAACACATGGTTCATGCATGGCTAAAGGGTAGCAGATGCATTGGTCAACCCAAAAGGCATGACCAAGAACTCGAAATGCCCATAATGACACCTGAAGGCTGTCTTCGGAATATCCTGCTCCTTCACCTCAATCTGATGATACCCAGACCACAAATCTATCATAAAGAAGTACTTGGCTCCTCTAAGTTCGTCCATCAATTCATCAATACGCGGAATGGGATACAGGTTCTTCAGTGTCTTCTTGTTGAGGGCCCTGTAGTCAATGCACATGCGGAGAGTCCCATCCTTCTTCCTCACCAGCACGACTGAAGAAGCGAATGGACTAGAACTCGGTCTAATGTGGCCCAATGCCAATAGATCTCCGATGGCCCTCTCAATCTCATCCTTATAGGCTTTGGGATGCCTATAGGGTGTAATAATGACTGCCTGCACACCAGGCTCTAGCTCTATAGTGTGCTCGAACCCCCTGTTAGGTGGTTGTCCTGGTGGTATGTCTCCAAAAACTACCGGATATTTATCCAGTATTTCCTGTATGTCTAGATGTGGTGGCTTGGCCTTTCCCCCAACCTCTGAAATCCTGATCTCTACTACCCATGCTATGTCTCCATGCCTCAAATCGGCCGCCATCCTGTGGGCTGAAATTGTCTGTGGAGGATATGAATGCATGCCCCAAAGAACCACCTGCTTACCATTTGGCCCAGTAAACTCCATCACTAGCTGTTTCCAATCGATGGTAACTCGGCCAAGGGAATACAACCATTGGACACCCATCACCACATTGGTGTCTGGTACATCCACCACGGAGAAGTAGTCTGTCATCGAATAGTTACCCATTGTCACTGTCACAGCAAGAACATATCAAGTGCACTACATAGTCCTGTCTGCTGGTACTAGAACTGAAAACCCCTGAAACTTTGCAGTGGTGATGCCCTTCATCTTGACCATCTAAGCATCAAGAAAATTGTGGGTGGCCCCATTGTCTACTAAAATTGAGACACGCTGCCCCTGCACTATACTTCTGATCCGCATGGTCAAAAATTTGGGAATCCCGCACAAAGAAGCTAGGACTCCCCCAACTAGTGCAAAAGATGCTCCCCCATGTGGTGGTGGTGGTGGTGGTCCCCTCTATGCTGGATCCTCGTTGTCTCCCCCACCAAGCTCCAACTCCACCTCATCCTCCTGATCGCTATCCGAGAAGACCTCGATGTAATGAGCCTTGCCTGTTGTGCACCGATGGCCTAGTGCCCATGGCTCTCGACATGTAAAACACAACTTCCTCCTCCTGAGGCCTCTCCTAGTCTCGTCATCCAACTGTCCCCGCCCTTGGGCTACTCTCTGCGTTGTGGGCGCTCTAGTGTCACTTCCCTTCTGAGGGTAGGGAGCCCTACAAATCTCTCGTACAAGTCACTGCCTCCAAAAGAGTAGATGGTCTGCATGACTTCATCAGCCCCTGTAGTGGCTCTATCAACCCCTCCACAAATGTGTATACTCTCCTAGCATTTGACAAATCTGACACCATGACTGATATCCTCGGGAACTCTGAAATATAATGCTCGAAAGGTCATGTCTGCCTGAGCTGGGTCAACTCCCTGAAGTGAACCTCTAGATCCCTCGGATCAAAACGCTCGACTACTCTCTGTGTGAAGTCCTCATAGGAGCTCACGTTGGCATGCCTCGGAGTAGACAAGCCATGAAACCAGCAGTCATGTGCCTCCCCCTTCAAATTCAATGTGGCCATTTTAATGGCCTCTACCTCCATCATCCTGTTGAGATGGAAATATGTGTCCAACTTCTCAAACCAAGCACGTGTTGTGCACTTGGTAGTGCCATCGTAGGTGGGAAAGTACATCTTCCCAATGGTGCGCTGCAACTCATAGTTCTGCATACCATCAGCTTCATAGCCCTTCCCCTTCTCATTCTATTTGAGCTAGAAAAAGTCTCTAAAAGATAGTGCCTCCCTGAAGTCTACTCCCATGCATTGCCACTTCCTGAAATGCTCCCCCATAGGTGATTGATCTTCAACTCCACCTGATTCACCTTGTGCCAAAGGTAAGAAAGAAGGTAGAGTGGCTCGAGTTGGCCCACTCAATGATGGAGGTTACGCAGCGGGTTAAAGATGATCAAGTTGTTGAGAGGCCCCTGAAGTCTCTCCAAATAGAAAGTCTCGGTGAGTGCTTTGCTCCCAGTTCTGCAATTTGATCTCATCCAACATCTCTTTTTGCCCCTTTGCCAAATCACTCAAAGCCTTCAAGAGACTGTCAAAGGCAATCCCTTTTCTGCTCTTGGGCTCCCCCATGTCCTCTGTTACCACTTCCTTCCCACAGTCCTTTGTGTCTAGACTGATCTCCAACTCCCTCTCCCTGCTCTAGTACCTTTGCCTCATGTAAGTAATATTTTGTCGGTCCTCCTCACTCATAGGAAAATCCCCACGACTGAGCCAAGATCTGAGCTCTGATACCATTGTAATGTTCCAAACTTGGATAAACAATGATATATAAAGAAAAATCGATTTACAACACAGAAACTTTAAACATTCAGCAAATACTCATAAAAACTCCAGAAGTAAGAACCAGCGGAGCCATTTTATTAATCCAATGGAGCAAGTACAATAGTATGGAGAACGCACCTGGGCTTGCCTCAATGGAAAGCGTGACAAAACCCATGTGATAAGACAATGATCTCAAATGTTGATAATGACAACTCCTCTAATGCTCTGTGCTGCCCAGAAAACTACACTACTGGTTGGGAAGGAACTGCTAGAAACCCCACCTCCAGTGCTCAGAAAATGTTGCAAAATTAACCCCAAACTCCTTGACCAAAACCCACAAAAACCCAGAAAGGGTTTGGTCTGATTCCAACCTCCCAAAATCGACCTCCAAGAGGTCATATGCCCTCCAAGACTGCTGAAGCACACGGCCTGCAAGAATACCAACAAAATCCTCCTCCAAGGCTACAGAAAAGTAGCAATCTCCTCCACAAGTGCTTCCCTTAACTCTCCTGACAAAGATCAGCTTCAATACTAAGACTCCACCTCCCATGTGTGCACAATATGCTTACTTTGCGCTGGCCCAAGAAGTGCGAAAGTCACACTGAATAGGAGCTCTCTCCTCCAGTTCCAAAACTCACCAAAATGGCAGCCAAACACCTATGCCTCCTTTCTGGAATTTCTCCTGGCCAAGGCTCCTCTGGAAGATGTCACAATTACAACTTGGCCTCCCTTCACTACGTCCTCCAGAAATACGCACCACCTAGAGATGATAGATGCAACTACTGGAAATCACAATGAAAAACTCCTCCGAAAGAATGTAAATGAACCTCTCTAGGTGGCACTCGAAGTCCCCCGAAGAAAGGGTCAGCTCTCCACTTGAAGAACTCTTGCTAAATAGCAAGTGACTCGACTAAGCAGCTCGAGCAACCAAAGAAAAATTCGATAAGCCAAGATGATGAAATGAGGAGAGCTGCCTTCCTTTTATAGATTTCATGCAACACTTTTCCCTCCATTTTCCCTCCATCGTGGGCCCCTCACTTAACCATCGACATCCCCTCTCATGCAATTTGAACTAGGAGTGCGTATACTCCTAGTGTGGGTGGCCCCCATGTGTAAATTAACCACACCAAAATAACTTCTACTAAAGTCTAAGCTTCCTAATAAATTCGAATGGACCCCATCACCTCCGAATTGGCCCCAAAATGTACTGATTAATTCTGTTCCAAATTAATTTAGGAAGGGAAATTACACAGTTGCATCAACCAAAGTTTCCAAGACATGACTTGGAGATGTGGATAAAGGGTGCCAATTGTTGAAATTCAAGTACAAGATAGAATTTTCGATCTTGAAAATTACTTGTGAAGATGTTATTGTTCTTTTTAGCCTTTCTTTATTATTCATCAAGCAATTATCAATTTAACTATTCAAGTACAAGAAAATAGTGATCACAGTGCACAAGAGACAAGAGAAGCCAGAGATTAGGCCAACGGCCAGGGGAAAACCCAGCAATCCTTTCCTTATAGAATCTTTGTCAACAAGTGAGAAATCCAAGTCATAGACAAACTAACCAGTAGACCAATTACCCAAATGCCAAGTCATCCCTCCACCAAGCAATGACTCTCCATATGAACTCTGTCACAAGTTTGTCCACAAGATGCCATATGTCTGTCCATAAATTTGCCATAGAGATATAGTGTCACAGGTAGCTCAAATTCCACAGTAGTGTCATAGGTAGCTCAGATTCCACAGTAGTGTCATAGGTAGCTCAGATTCCACAGAAGAATGGTGTCACAGATAACTCGAATGCCACTGAATAATGGTGCCACAGATAACTTGAATGTCACGGAATAATGGTGCCACAGATAACTCGAATGTCACAGAATATTGGTGCCATAGATAACTCAGATGCAACAGAATAATGGTGCCACAGATAACTTGGATGCCATAGAAGAATGTGCCTCAGACCTAAACTTCTGCTTCAGACCCTTTTCTTAAGCCTCACAGATATGGATGATCTGAATCTAGTTGTGGAGGAGAGTGAATAGGCCCTATTTATAGTTGTCCGTTGATGCGAAGGGACACATCTCTTGAGCAGGCCAACTTGACAGTTGGGATTTAACCAAAAGACATAAGAAATTTAATTTCTTTCTTTTCTTTTAAATGTCCAAATGAGACATGAGAAAAATAATTTTTCTTTCGACTCAAATAAATTCTTTTAGACTCTTTACAAGATCATAAAAATATACATTATGAAGACTGAAACCAGTTACAATTTCAACACCAACACCAGTAACAAATGACCATCAACCCAAAGAATGGAGGTGGAAATCAAGGACAAATGGAAAGCAACAATTATGGGTTATTTGGGCAGGCTATATCAACCAGTGCCTCCTATTTTCACCCCTTTGGACAGTGGAAAGAAAAAGGCCTCAGAAAAGGTCACACTGGACTAGGGGAAAAGGATTAACCTCCCAGACGAAGTGAGGGAATGAGGATACAATCAACAGCGGTCAATCATCCAACTCAACCTGTGATCCACATTATAATGTGCTTCACATTAAATGAAAGCACATGATTGTGGAAATGGTTAATGTAACCTTTTGATAGATGACCCACCTTCCTTCAATAAGTATGCTAGGTGGATGGAAGCACTGACTGGAGCACAGGTTGAGCGTTCTAGGGCAAAGCTATCTGTGGATCATCATATGGCTGCTGGCTGTCCGGCTGATCAGAGAGGAGAAAATTTTTCTCCTAGGGGTTACCCACTTTAGTGTGTAACAGTAACAGAGGTCATTTGTTGGACATTAACAAGATTATCTAATCTTATCTACTATGTTGAATTTTAGGTTTCTCATATTTCTCTAGAGAATTCATTTACATCCTATGTTTCTTCAATAAAAACTCTGAGTGCTTTCCATCACCATTGTATGAAAGCATACAAAAATACCAGTTACATTCAGTGAAGCCTGAATAACTGTCTAAAAACATGTTTTACACTGCCATGTTCAACTATTTTTCTCTCGAACATATAAAATAATTCTCAAACACAATTAAGATCACTAATATGAAATTGGTTCCATACCAAAACAGTAGACGACAGGTACAATGGGTGGAGGAGAAAAAGAAATCATAGGTTCTTCCTCAACACTAATAAGGCAGAAATCATATCAGAACACACAAAATCACCAAGGCTCTAGCATCCATGATCAGGAGATAACCCTTAGCATAAAGCTGGTTGCATACCTCGTATATGATTCTGCTGTGTAAATATTATCAGTGTAGTTTATGAAGTATTTTTCAAAAACAAATACAGCAGACAACGATTAAATTGCAAAGTAGGTCAAACATCATATTGAAGACAAGGTGCAATTACATTCTGCAGTCCAGGAGAGACAAGACAAATACCTTTTGGTAAAGCTTGAAACCATGTCCTATAAGCTGTCTTGAGATGAAATTAATTAACGATGGAGGCATGAAGTCCAGCTTGATGTCCAAATTTACTATCGTACTGCATATGTAAGTATAAGTTAAAAAATCAACCCCAAACTGTTGCAAACATTAAAGATGGAACCTAAGAGAATATATTACAACACGGGAATAAAATTTGAAAACTGTCTTCAAATATATGCAAAGGTAATCCAAGAAGCCCAACGAAAAAGAACACTGGCATTTAGTCTTATGGTGAATCAAAAATAGATATGCTGCAATAACGTATCCGTGCCTACTGCTATAGAAGAAAAGTGCATGAAATAAGGATATAAATTTAGAAGATAACATTCTCTGGATTTTCCAAGAAAGCTCAACTTGTGGAAATACCTCTTACAGCTCTCTAGGATCTGAATTAAAGAAAGCTGTATGGTCGCTAGTATCTCCACTTTGTGGGAACATTTCTCAAACAAGTAAGATTACTTTTCCTATATGGTGGAAAGAATTGTTTGCCCAACTGCTCTCCAAACAAGCAATCCGAAGGAAAAATAGCATGTAACCAAGAAGGCAAAATTTGACTGGTTCACCAAACCTGGAAATTGATGCCAAATGACATAATAATTGTATTAAAAATGTTCGAGACATGCAGCCAAGTTATTCTTGGACTTCCTAGTCATGTTAATAGGGATAAATTTGAAGGAGCGGGCTTTCTAAACCAGAGTTACAAAATACATTTAAGAAACATGTATACATCAGCCCCCGAAAAAAGGCAAAATCAGCATAAAGTATCGAATAAAATACAGTAACATACCAATCTAAAAGGAAAATTGGTTATGTTATTGATCTTTTTGTTTTTCATCTCCTAGGAAGAAGTTCCAAAATCTATGCTTCCAACATCTAAGGCAAAAACTAATTACATTATTTCAACAACATTTTTGTAGTGAGTAAGCATAAATAATCCACATTGATATAGTAAGCATATAAGGTGCAGTTTATTTAAATAGTGGAGCTATATCAATTTTTTTTTTAAATGGGAAAATAAATTACAATTGAGGAAAATAAAAGTTCAAGGAACTTATGAAGGTGTTCAAGTTTATCAAATAAAAGGGCACTTATTTTAAAGAAGAAACCCATTTTTGAAGAAAAAAGCAAATGGAGCCTAATTCGAAAATGATGAAAGAATAACGATTTTCCTATAATGGTGTTTTAATCACACCTCACAAGTTAATTACATTAAGAGGGACTATCCAAGGGAAAAAAGTTAATATCATTATTAGTACAAGAAACGACGAAAATTACATAAATATTAATTTGGTGAATCGATTTTTAATTTCAGATACCAATGTAGGCGAAACAACAGATCTTTTTGGAAAACAAATTGAGATTAATGATTTACAAATAACAATAGATCATTATGAGTGCATATCCCAATTTTGTGCTGTAAAAATGTATGACATGGAGGTTGACATAATTTTCACTCAAGTTTGGTTTAGAGAATTGGGTGCATTCATATTAAAAATAGAGAAAAAAAATTGATGTTTTCTTATAAGGGAAAGATGATCACATTTCGAGACATGACAATGAAGTCAAAATCGATAATGTCCTCATCAGAAGACTTTAAAGATGTTACGAAATTAATATCTCAAAAGAATAAAAACTCAATATTGAAGAAGCAAAAAGAGCTTGAGGAAGCCATATCCAATAAAAACGACGAAAATTCTCATTTAAAAGATCATATCCAGAAACTACTTGCACATGTCAAAAAGTGTAAAACTAAGAAGCAAAAGTTAGAACAAGAAAAAAAAAAAGTTTTGAGAAGAAGCTCAATGAAAGTTTATTAGAGAAGGAAAAGAAAAATTTACACTTAAAGAACCTTAATAAAAAATTATTAGAACAAATCAAGTGTTTAAAAGACGAGAAGCTTGAATGCCAAAATAAAGTTAACTCAAAAAATGAAGAACTCTTATTTCTCAAAAATCATAATCAGAGTCTACTTACTCAAATTAAGAAACTTAAAAATGATAAGAAATCATTAAACAACAAATTAGAAGAATTTCTGACAAAGGAAGTATTTAAGTCATCGGATGTAATAGTTCAAGTTGAAAATAAAGGAACAAATAGCAATTCCATCAATATCATAACTCAAGAAGATGAGAAACCAAAGAAAGTTAAAACTTATGCAAACGTTCAGTTCAAACAATGGAAATTCCAAATGATGATGCCAGCGCAACAATGGCAGGACTTGAAGGAAATCAAAACGCTGCCAAATGATAACGGAAAGTCCAACAAGAACAACTATTTATCGACATCCGAATCACAAGAGCAGATTTTCCAATCAATCTGTGTACCGGTATCACTCAAAATACAAGCAACAGATGTATGTTCTAAAGAATACTGAAGTTTGTAAAATCCAGTCCTATGATAACTATTCATCACCAAATTCCAGTGATCAAGAGATTCCATATAAGGTTAATTTCGGATGGTCAGATCCTTCCTCTGTGCAACAATTTTATATGTCACTCCAAGGATCATATCAACTTGTATCGACAAAGATGGTTATCTTGAGATGAGAAGACATTCGTAGCGGAAAAAGGCATCAAGTCCTTTCATCAACAAGCTTTGAGGACAAAGCTTTTTGAAGGGGAAGGCAATGTTATGAATATAATTTATATATAAAAAAAAATAGATAATAAATAATAATCATAATAATATGTAATTAAATAATAATTAGTTAAATAAAGAGGCATGTCTCTACAGATATGTTTGTTCATCAAAGGGTACTTACCTAGTTATATATATAGGACCCTCATTCTCAATTGTATCATCATTCTTATTCATGCATTTAATATATATTCTTATATCTTCAATGGAGATTTACATATTCCAAGTTTTCTGGAGTATTTGACTTGAAGGACGAACTTTGCTCGTTCCACTCACTCACCTTATTACCAAGCTATGTGGGACTCTGTTATAGCTGCATGAAAGGGCTTCAAAAGCCCTACTATGCATGACTTGAGGAGAGCTCTTTGGCAAAAAGAGATTTCTTCCATTGATGAGTATTTGGCTGAGTATAGAGAGTCATGGCTCAAAACAAGTTGTTCCATCATGACAGATGGATGGATCGATGGAAAGAACCAAACTATAATTAATTTCCTTGTTTCTTGCCCTCAAGGAACCATGTTTTTGAGATCAGTTGATGCATCTGATAAGGTGAAGGATGCAACCCTTCTATTTGAGCTTTTGGATGAGATTATTCAAGAAGTGGGGGAGCAGAGTGTTGTGCAACATTAGTATTTGTAGCATCGGATGTGTTCTAGCCACGAGATTTGGTGGAAAGACTAAAATACATGTGTTCTCCAATACCCAAAAATTGTTTATGGAAATTCCACCTAGAGACAACTTAATTAGATTTATTAGTTAGTTTTTAATATTTTCTAAGTCTAAACTTAGGAAATATGATTAAATTAATTAGAACTAGCTAAGTCATGGTGAGAATGTTCTAGAAAAGTACATGGATCGATTTTTAGTTAATCCTAGCCATCGATTAAGATTTAATCGTGGTCATTGAAGTTTCAACAAAGGATTATAAGAAATCGTCAATGGGGCTTGGAGAAAATATACCAAATCAGTTGAGCATTCGATTTTGCTGGGAAATCGATCTCCAGAGTAGCAACATTCAGTTGTCGAAGGTGATTTAGTGAAATCGAAGTAGTGAGAGAGGGGCAGAGATAGCAAGGTCGGAGGAAGCTTTTCCAGTTCCAGCGAGTACATTGCAAAAAGGCAACACAGAGCCCTCTTGGGGAGATTTTCATTTCGCTGGGGAAACGGAGAATCTGAGCCAAATGCTGGGCAGAGAGTCCAGAGGCAAAGAGTATCAATTTCCCAGACAACAGCTGACGAGACAGTGAGAGGAAATGTAGTTCCAAGCTTGTGGGACATAGTAACTGCGTAGGCTGACGCAGTGACTGCGCAGAGGGAGCAAGGAGCAACTCAATTCGAGCTGAGGTCAATGTTGGATTGCCTGTGGAGTGAGAAATTTTTCTCACTAGTTATTATTGCCAGTGATTTCTCTGTTTGGATTGCTAGTTTAAGCATCCATAGATTGTACTCAGATTTTCACTACTGCATAACATTAAAACCCTCAGCTGCTGCACTGGTTTTCCTGAGTTGGGTATTTCCAAGGACTTAGTTCAAAAATAATGGTGCCATATTGTGTGTGTGCATTTATTTCTTCCAGCGTATTTATTTCTTCCACGGTATTTTATTTGTGAAGGTTGCATTGTATTTAATTCAATATTTGTTGTAGCACACAGCAGTAAATTGTTTATTGAGTTAACAATTAGAAGAATTAACATTAGTTGTTACAATAGGATTCAGGGTTAGCCGAATTTTCACATGCAAGTCATCACAAATAATGCCTCAAACTATGTTCTTGCTGGAAAGATGCTTGAGTCCAAATATAAGACCATATTTTGGACTCCATGTGCTACACATTTGTTAAAATTAGCAACTAGGGCCAAACTCCATGTGGGTCATCTTATTTATGGCAGCTGATATTTTTCTTGGATCCCTCTCATCGAGAGGTATAGGATTGATCTAAAGATCATCCTATTCCGATAAGTATTCACGGAGTTATGAATTTATTTGTGTTATAAGACAATTTGTCAAGGTCAGCCAACAACCAAATAAACCCCACATGTGCTCAACGTTTTAGTATAAATAGAGGTAGCCTTCAAGTCATTTCAACACACTTGGGATCTCTTCCTCTCTCTACTTGTCTTTGGCTTTTAATAGGAAGAGAGATCCTAAGGAATAATGTTGCCATGATCCAGAGGGCCAAAAGCCGAAACTGTCGGAAAAGCCAGAACTGTAGGAAAAGCTGAAAAAAGTCGGAAAAGCCGGAACTGCCGGAAATGTCGGAAAAGCCAGAACTACCATAAAAGCTGGAAAAGTCGGAATTGCCAGAAAAGTCGGAACTGCCGAAAAAGTCGAAAAAGCCAAAAAATTCGGAAGTGCCGGAAAAGCCGAAAATACCATAAAAGCTTAAACTATCAGAAAAGCTGGAAAAGCCGGAAATGCTGGAACTGCCAGAAACGCCGAAACTACCGAGACTGTCGGAACTATCGGGAACAACCGAAACTGCAGGGAATAGTCGGAACTGCCAGAAATGTCGGGAACTACCAAAACAACCGAAGCATCTATCTCCAAAGGAGAGTAGCATGCAAGGGACAACTAACTAACATTGGGACAGTTGTATGGTACTTAGCAGCAAATACACCAAGCATGCAATGTTACAGGCTAGCATGCAAGGGACAACTAGCATGCAACAACAAGCATGCTAAGGACAACAAGCATGCTAGGGACAACAAGCAAGCAAGGTGCAACCAACACATAGATCAGGATGGCAACATGGTGCAGCAATGGCACATAATGCAGTACAGTGATGGGTACAATCATGATTAATGAAGCGTGATGAGATGCAGCATAGTGATGATGGGTGCAGCATGATGACGAAATGCAGCACAACAATAGGTGAAGAAGTCACGTTGGAGACTTAGTTGAAGTAGCATGTCTTCAACTGATCTCATGTATCATCTTCTTAGAGATGATCTATGCTCTTATCTAGATAAGTCAAAGTGTTGACTTCTGTTGTAAACAAACTACCTCTCTCTCTCTGTGTTGAACTATTGAAGCACATATAAGAAGAATTGATCAAGGGTTTCCCCATATTGGGGTTTGTCCCTAGCTAGCACCACATCTTGTGTCCTCTTGTCTTGGCTTGTCTTCTGCGATTTATGTTTATATTCTATCTGCAGTTTACTTTAATGCTGATGTGATTGCTAATCTGGAAAAGGTATGGAGCTAACCGTGAAAATTGAAATAAATTGCTCTAGGCATAGAACATACCTAAAATTAACATGGCATCGGAGGTGAGGTGAAGACAATGCCTAAGCAAGAGTGAAAGAGAAATCACCGAAGACAGTTGGGAAAGGACAAAAGGATCAATGGATTCCTCATCCCTCTTCAAATTCACCAAGGGTGAAGTCGAAGCAGAGAATATTATCAGAATGGTGCAGCAGAATATGGCCTACCTAAAGATCACTTCATTGGAAGACCGGATCTCAGGGTGGAAGGAAAGGCAAATAACTAGTTTGGCCATTATGCGAAGGAGTGTCCAAATGGTAGGGACACATCACTTGATGATGATAACAATCATTCCAAGGGCATCTTCAATGATCAAAGGAATGACAGGTAATGCAGATCATCAAGGAGATGACCGACTCTTCATAGAAAGCAAGGAACCCCAAGTATGAAGAATCAAATGTTGTTTCTGATAAGATAAAGAAGTGTTATCTTGTATTGGCCCTCTCCTTTAGATTCTTTGGGAATTTGGCTTATAGATTGTAGTGCTTCAAGGCACTTCATCGGATAGATGGGTGTACTCTCTAATTTGGTAGAGATGGAAACAATCGTGGGATTATACTTGGAACCGATGCCACCTATCCCGGAAAGGGTGTAAGGAATGTAAACTCCCAATTGAATAAGGGTAACTCGATTCATTTACAGAATCTCTTTTATGTATCTGATCGCAAGAAGAACCTAGTGTCCATCTCGGAAATGGAAGTCAAAGGTTTCAGGGTGGCATTCATCGATGGAAAGGTACGTGTTAAAAAATATAATTTTCAAAGATGCTTTTTCTCATGGGTTCAGGGTTGGCAATTTGTATCAAGTTGCAGGAT
>APFE031591317.1:221821-315667 GCA_000404065.3 Pinus taeda
CCTCATGCAGCAGGTCCACAGGTTTGGAACAACCCGAGGAGTTTGAGATTCATGATCGGGAATCTCATGTATACAGGTGGAAGAAAGCCCTCTATGGCTTGAAGCAAAACACCCCAAGCACAGTATGAGAGGATTGATAGCTGTCTAATGAAATTGAGATTCACTAGGAGTAAAACCGATCCAAACCATTACCTGAAGGTTGTGGATGATAGACCTCTCATACCGACACCTCGAGGATCTTAACCTTCAGAAGTTATATGGTAGTAGTGATGTCGGACCAGATTTGGGAAATGCCTCTGAGTTTCATAAACTCACTCGCGTTGATGTTCTTGGTGAACTTCCGTCCGGACATATGTTTTGCAGTTAGCATGGTGAGCTCATATTTGGTTGAGCCTCACTGGATTGGTGCCAAGAATCTTCTGAGATATCTTCGAGGCACAATCTCTCATGGATTGAGATACACTACCGGAAATATGAAACTGCATGATTATTCAAATGTTGATTGGGCAGGCAGTGTGGAGGATCACTAGAGCACTTCTCTGTGTTGGTTCTCTTTGGATTTTGCTTCAATATCATGGATGAGCAGGAAGCAGAAGTCGGTTGCTATAAGAACCGCCAAGAATGAATACATAGCTACGAGTATGATCTCCTGTGAAGTTGCATGGTTGCAAAAGCTCTTAAGTGAGTTGTTGGTACACATGATGAATACCACTATGATTCTCTGTGACAACCAGAGGGGGGATTCAATTATTGAGGAATCCCGTATTCGATGATTGCTCCAGCAGATAGACATCAGATACTGCATTATCTGCGATATGGTAAGTCGATGAGCGAGGAGGCTCCATCGCATTGAGACTAATGTATAGGTCACAGACATTTTGTCAAAGCCCCGGGGAAAGGTCAAATTTGTGACTTTCCCAAATGACTTGGAGTCGTTGAGAGACCTTATAAGGGTCCTATATGTTGCATGCATTGAGCTCTGGGAGCTTTGGGGGGCTTGGGGTACTTACTGGAGCAACATACGACCACAGGGTGACTCACCCTCCCCTGGTGGTGCGCTATGAACAGGATGATTAGTTCTTCTATGGGCTGGGATGATTAGTTCTCCCGTGGCAACTGTGGAACGAGATGATTAGTTCTCCTATGGGCCGGGATGTTTAGTTCTCCCATGGCAATTGTGGAACAGGACGATTAGTTCTCCTGTGGGCCAGGATGATTTGTTCTCCGTGGTGACTATGGAACAGGATGATTAGTTCTCTTGTGGGCCAGGATGATTTGTTCTCTATGGCGACTGTGGAACAGGATGATTAGTTCTCCTGTGGGCCAGGATGATTAGTTCTCCATGGCATCCACTGACAAGATGATTCGTTCTCCTGTGGATAGGATGATTAGTTCTCTTGTCAAGGCATCTTACCCATGTAGTCTGGGACTCATGGGAAGTACCTCTCATCTGATCAATGAGCAAGGAAATGAGGATAGGGATCATAGTAGTACTATCGATGGACGCATCGCTGTATCTACCGTATGCCCTATGCTAGGATGACCTCCATTGATCTAGGATCAATGAAACTGACTGGGATCAGTATGAGTGGTTTGAGACACTCTCTTGTGACATTGATCTGGGTTCAGTATGAGTGTTCTAAGACACTCTCTTGTGACATTGATCTGGGATCAATGAAACTGATCTGGGATCAGTATGAGTGGTTTGAGACACTCTCTTGTGACATTGATCTGGGATCCATGAAACTGATCTGGGATCAGTGTGAGTGGTTTGAGACACTCTCTTGTGATATTGATCTGAGATCAATAAAACTGACTTCGGGTCAGTAAGAGTGATGTGACACACTCTCTTCAGATGAAACTGACTTCGGGTCAGTAGAGAATGGTATGAGACATTCTCGATCAATTCTTCTTGTTCATGGTTCAGCAAAGCAAAGCATAGTAGAGTAGAACTCAGCAGATTAGAGCAGAGCAAAGCAGTGCAGGGCACTGATGGCAGAGATAGTACAGTGAGACATATGGATCAATGGATGGAGTTCTCCCTAGTTGAGAGGGAGTGTTAAATTGGCAACTAGGGCCAAACTCCATGTGGGTCATCTTATTTATGGCAACCGATATTTTTCTTGGATCCCTCTCATTGAGAAGTGTAGGATTGATCTAAAGATCATCTGATTCCAATAAGTATTCATGGAGTTATGAATTTATTTGCATTATAAGATAATTCGTCAAGGTCGGCCAGCAACCAAATAAACCCCACATGTGCTCAACGTTTTAGTATAAATAGAGGTGGCCTTCAAGTCATTTCAACACGCTTGGGATCTCTTCTCTCTCTACTTGTCTTTGGGTTTTAGTAGGAGGAGAGATCCTAAGGAATAACGATGCCCTGATCCAGAGGGCAGAAAGCCGAAATTGCCAGAAAAGTTGGAACTATCACAAAAGTCGGAACTGCCGGAAAAGCTGGAAAAGCTGGAAAAGTTGGAAAAACCGAAACTGTCGGGAACGCCAGAACTGTCGGAAAAGCTGAAATTGCCAGAAAAGCCAGAACTGCCAGAAAAGCTAGAACTGCCAGAAAAGCCGGAATTGCCGGAAAAGCCGAAAATGCCGGAAAAGCCGGAAAAGCAGGAACTACCAGAAAAGTCGAAAAAGCCAAAAAAGCTGAAAAAGCCGGAACTGCCAGAAAAGCTGGAAAAGCCGGAAATGTTGAAACTGCCGGAAAAGGTGGAACTATCGGGACTGCTGGAACTGTCGGAACTATGGGAAACAGCCGAAACTGTCGGGAACAGCCGAAACTGCCAGAACTGTCAGGAACTACCGAAACAGCTGGAGCATCTGTCTCCGAAGGAGAGCAGCATGCAAGGAACATCTAACTCACATTGGGACAGTTGTATGGTACTTAGCAGCACATACACCAAGCATGCAATGTTACAGCTAGCATGCAAGGGACAACTAGAATGCTAAGGACAACAAGCATGCTAGGGACAACAAGCAAGCAAGGTGCAGCCAACACATAGGTCAGGATGGTAACATGGTGTAGCAATGGCACATAATGCAGTACATAATGTAGTACAGTGATGGGTATAGTCATGATTAATGAAGCGTAATGAGATGCAGCATAGTGATGATGGGTGCAGCATGGTGTAGCGCGATGAGGTGCAGCATGATGACGAAATGCAGCACAACAATAGGTGAAGGAGTCACCTTGGAGAATTAGTTGAAGCAACATGTCTTCAACTAATCTCATGTATCATCTTCTTAGAGATGATCTATGTTCTTATCTAGATAAGTCAAAGTGCTGACTTCTGTTGTAAACGTACTATCTCTCTCTCTGTTGAGCTATTGAAGAACATATAAGAAGAATTGATCAAGGGTTTCCCCACATTGGGGTTTGTCCCTGGCTAGCGCCACATCTTGTGTCCTCTTGTCTTGGCTTGTCTTCTGCGATTTATGTTTATGTTCTATCTGCAGTTTACTTTAATGCTGATGTGATTACTAATCTGGAAAAGATATGGAGCTAATTGTGAAAATTGAAATAAATTGCTCTAAGCATAGAACATACCTAAAATTAACAACATTACATAGGCCTCATGCTTGAGGACATAGGCAAAGTGGAGTGTGTAAAAAACAATGTAGAGCATGCCAAGTGCATTACAAAATACATCTACAACCACTCATGGGTATTGAGCCTAATGAGGAAAAACATCAGGGGCAAAGAGCTTGTTAGGCCTGCAATTACGAGATTTGCAACTCACTTCCTCACACTACAATGTCTCAATTCTCAACAAAAAAACCTGCATAAAATGTTTTCCTTTGATGATTGGACTAGATCTTGGTGGGCTCGTAGACAAGATGACAAAGACACCACAAATAAAGTTTTTGACAGTTACTTTTGGAAAAGGTCTACAAAGCTTGTGAAAATTACCGAGCCCCTTGTTAAAGTGCTAAGGATGGTGGATGGGGAAAAATTGGCCATGCGCTACATTTATAAGGATATGGATCAGGCAAAGGAGCAGATACGGGCAACTTACAAGGATAGGTTAGCTAAATATGGTCGTATATGGGAGATCATTGATAACAAACGGAACAATCAACTCCATCGTCCTATACATGTGGCTGGGTATTTTTTGAACCCAAAGTATCATTATAAAGCTTAGTTAGGAGATCTGTAAGATGGGGAGGTTAGAGATGGATTGATTGATTGCTTGGAGCGCATGGTCCCTATCCATGCAGACCCGTTGGAAATACATAAACAACTTACTCTTTTCAGTATGGCAGTTGGTACCTTTGAAAAAAACTTGGCAAAGATGGCAAGAGATGTGGATCAACCAGGTAAACAATTCCAATTTGTTTTTCTTTTTAAGTTAAATTGTTTACAAATTTACAATTCAAATTATTTATAAATACTTGTAATTTGTAAATAAGTAGTGAAATGAACTAAGTTACTAATTAATGTATTTTTCTTTGCAACATATTGGTGGGAGTCATTTGGTGGCCAATGTCCTCAATTGCAAAAGTTTGCAATTAGAGTCCTCAACCAAACTTGTAGTGCTTCAGGTTGTGAGCGCAATTGGTCTATTTTTGAGCACATACACACGAAGAAGAGAAACTGTTTGGAACAAAAACGGTTAAATGATCTTGTCTTTGTGCAATACAACCTTCGACTAAGGTGGAACCAAATGATGAAAAGAACACCTGATCTAAATCCCATTGTGTTGGACGATATTGATCCAAAATCAGAATGGGTGGAGGAGACTAAAGATCCTATGTTTGATGTTGATTTCGATTTGACATGGCATTAGGGGGGATGAAACAGATTTGATAGCGCCATCAGAACCAAGATTAGTAGTCACATCAAGCAAAGGCAAACAACTAATTGAAGGCACTAGTCGTGCAGCTCGACGAACTCATGCTTCCATTAGGTCCACTTCTATTTTTATTGGTGGCAGTGTTACTATTGAGGTTGCAGATGAGGCCAAGGCATCCTCGGACTCTGAACCAGATGATGTCTATGTAGCTCCTGTTGATGACCCTGTATCTAGTAGTGGTGATGAATTTGATGATTGATCATGTGTAGACTTGTAGTCTTGTAGTAGGCCAATGACCTCATAGCTTGTAGCATTGTTTTTGGACTTTATAGGCCATTTAGAGCCTCATTGCTTATGTATTTTGTCAATGATATGTATTGCACTTGGAACCATTCTGATATATTCACCTTTACATGGTATATAGATGAGCAAACTTTGCACATTTTGTCTCTATTGGCTTCCAATCATGGTTTTAAATATTAAAAATAGTTTTTTCATTAAAAAATAATTATTTAAAGTATTTTTTTTAAAACCGGTTCATTACAATCTAACCAGTCCCGATTTGACCGGTTCCAGTCTGAAACCTAGTTTATTAGGTGGACTGATCCAGTCACCGGCTTAGGTTTTTAAAACTATGCTTTCACCGATGGGAGGAGACCCAATATTAGAGGAATCACTAGATGAATAGATCAATGAGAGGATGAAGGGTGATTCCCAAGGTCTATTCCTAAAAGAGACTCAAATGTATGGATTTCTTGCTTGGAAAGCAAGGTGATAGGTTCTCTAGGAAGGGTTAAGAGGATTCTCGAGGCTAGGGTTTGGGAATGTATCTTGTAAAGGTGATTTCTAGGCCTAGAAATCCTTATGGAGACTTGGTCTTTATGTGATCTCTGCGGAGTTGGTGTTGTAAAGTTGTGGGACCACACGAACCAATTGGACCCAGAATTAGGTCAAGGAAGTGGAATTGATCAATCAAGGAGGGGCTTGACCTAATTGTGGAAGGGAAGAGGATCAAAGGGAAAATCTTCTTAGAATAGAATACAGTGGTCCCAATGAGGTCACTAGCCAAGGGAAATCTAGGGCAAGAAACGATCCTTGGGCTACAGCTTGTAATATCTCGAGATCCCACCGTCAAAATTTCATGAAATTTGGAGGGCCTCTAAACGAAACCCTAACATAGTAATGGGAAAGAAATCAAAGACTTTTGATGGCTAGAACATGAGATAAGTGATGCCCTAGATAGCCTTTGGAGGCTCAGCCTAGAAAGAGAAGGAGAGGTGAGAAAGATATGCGTTTAAAGTGACCATCTATGGAAATACCAGTACCTTATCCTTTGGGAGAGATGGAGTTAGGAGAATTTATGGTTTGGACGAGATTTACCCAATCAAGGAGGTCTTCAAGCAACTTTGCATGGCATTAGGGCATGAGTAGCTACTTGAGATCTTTATACATCAATATGCAATATGATGACTTGTCAAGATGTATTTCAACAAAATAATATCTAGGAACATTTGCCCATTCATACATGGCCCATGCAATGATACAACACTATAAAAGATCAAAATTTCCACAATTTCGCATAGGAAAGCAGTAAATTACAGACTTGTATAACGAAAATCCCAGCAACATTCATGTGACAAAGTAAGTAACAAGAATAAGCATGAAAATATCACTTACATGTACAAAAGAGTATATCCAATCATCATATTATACCAATAATGAAGCTCCAAGACAAGAGAGATAGATCCAAACATCAAAATTCATCCATAACATCCAAACTCGTCCTCCACAAGGGAATGCGAAATTCTCAAGAGCTACTAAATCCCAATCCAACTGATGATGATGAAAATGGATCATCTCACTTCTTTTTATACAGTCACTAATGAGTTTGATTTGACTAATTTGGCCTAATTGAGCCCCAAATAATAAAATAATGTGCAATAATAAGATCCCTTAGTGACAAGCCCACCAAGATAGCTCAATAGCATAATAAGAAGCCCCTCAAGAGGGTCGAATGATAAATAAAGTGAGTCATTAGCCTTTGAGGAGGCCTAATGAAGTCCTGAGAGTGGCATGATGTGAGAATAGACCTCAAAAATAGTGGACAAGGGGGGTTGGCTCCTTATTTTCCAAGCAAATCCTTGTGATGCCCCCAAATGGGTGTGAGGCGCCCAAGGATATCCTCATAGGTCTCCAAATGGATCAAAATTGCCTGTAAACCATTTGTAAGGGATAGGAGGATGTCATAAGCCCTCATCTGTGTTGATCTGGGGTTGCATCGAATGTGCTCTAGGCCTCAAATTTTGCAAGGAGGCTTGGGCACATGCATTCCAAAGAACCCAGAAACCGTTTTGGGAAATCCCACCCAGAGGCAATTTTATTAAAATAATTAATATTTTTAATGGAGTTCCTAAGTCTAAACTTAGGAAAATTAAAATATTAATGGGTATTAATCTAATTGTGGGTGTAACTTCTAAAAAAAGACGGAGATCAAGTCAAAACGATCTGAACCTTTGATTAGGAGTTAATCTAGGTCGTTGGTTGTCCAACAAGAAGATATAAGAAGGGACTTGAGGGTCATTTGGAAAAGACACCAAGACAGATCAAGAGATCGAATTTCTGAAGTGAGAAGTTCTCAGGAGGAAATTCAATTGAGGAGATTTCTTGCAGTTGAGGGGCAGGGATAGCATCCGGAGAGAGAGATTTTATCAGCCAGAGAATCATCAGCAGAGAGAGGCAGTGAATGATCCAATAGCCCAGACGCAAAGGTTGACGCAGGGCCATGCAAAGGCAGCACAGAGGGTGAGAGAGAGTCTGAGATTTTGTTGAGAGAGTCAGTTTCAGAACCCGGGAGCTGGGGCGTGAAATCGGGAGGCTGAGAGCAGAGACTCCAGAAGCAAATCAATCAGCAGACTGAGTGACATAGAGCCTAGAGGGGTTGATGCAAAGCCTGCATGAGGACTGCGCAGAGTAGCATAGGGCCTGCCAAAGGCCATTCATTCAGTGTCTAGATCAGCCGGGATTTTTCTCAGTGATTGTGTGAGGTAATCTAACAAATCTTTCTGCTAGTATTTCTCTCTGTAACTGAATAACCCGTGAGATATTCAGAGATGTATTCAGAATTTGCTACTGCTTAATAATAATAAACCCTCAAAGTTGTTGCACCGGTTTTCCCGCATTGGGTTTTTCTGGAGACATTTGTCCAAAAATAACGGTGTCTATTGTGTTGTATTTTCTTTCATACTCAATATCTTGTTTCCACTTATAATTTCATTGAGTGAAGGTTGCAGTGTATGTGTTACGATATTTGCCGTAGAAAATTGCAAGTAATTTGTTTAAAGGAAATTAACAAATAGGAGTAATATCATCAGTTACTGTAGTAGGGGTTCCTGTTGGGGAATTTTCTCATGGTATCGTAGCTGCAGGTGAAGCAAGAAGAGCAGAGCTGGTAGATTGAGCACAGAGCAAAAGAAGGGATTTCGAAAAAGCTGCTAGAGACAACAGTTCGAAACCCCAGAAGGTTGACACAATTCCAAGCCGGGAGTGTAGATTTTTGAGGCAACCTCTCTCTGAGTGAGTCGACGGAGAGGACTTCCAATTCGAATTTTTGCAGGTGCAAAGGGAGCAGCACTGAAGTCTAAGCGTGAGAGAGCTAGTGGGACACAGAATTTCAGCAGGCAGATTATTGGGGCTGAAAAACGTCAGAAGAAAGAAGAGAAGCACTTTCAGGGAACTTTTCCTTAGCAGACTTCCCACCAAGAAGTCCGTTTTCTCATTGGCTGAGCAAGAGCAGTGAGAAATAGAGGGGATTTTCGACATTTTTTGGCAGATATGGCGACCAGTGGCTTGAGGGATCAGGACAGGTTGGACAGAGCATCCAACTACGTCATCTGGAAGGCTAGAATGTCTTTCCTTCTAGATGAGCATGCCCTCAAGAAGTGCGTCGATAGCGTGGTGGCTGAACTTGTGGATGTAGATCCGCTGAAGAAGTACAAGGCTGAGATGGCAAAGGCCAAGAGGATGATCCTGGATGGAGTCAAGGATCACGTGGTGTGCCACGTTGCTAGAAGAGCGACTACTAAGGAGATGTGGGATGCCTTGGCCACGTTATATCAGGGATCTTCCGAGCTGCGGAAGATGTACTTGGAGCAGAAGCTGAGATCTGCTCAAATGCAGAAGGGAGAGCGTGTGGATCCATTCCTCACGAAGCTGAAGGAAACCAATGATGAGTTGTTTGCTGCGGGGCATACACCTCAAGATTCAGAGTTGGTTAGACTGGCCCTCAATTTTGTCTCAAATGAGTGGCAAATCTTTGTCCAGAGTATCTTGGGTAGAGCAACATTGTTGAATTGGGATGAGATGTGGGTAGCTCTAAAACAAGAGGAACTAAGGAGACTTGGTCAAGGTCAAACTTGACAGAAGCAACAACAGCAATGGGTCGAAGCCCAAGGAGGAGGAGGATAATGTAGCCCTTGCATTAAAGGGACAGCAAGGGCAACATAGACGAAAGAAGGACGTCTCTAAGGTGAAGTGTTTCAGATGTGGCAAGATGGGCCACTATGTATCCCAGTGTCCTTTAAAGAAAAAGGGCAAAGATGAGAAGCACGATCCTAAGGTTGCAGTTGCAAAGATTGAACAAGAGGCATTTGCCGTGACAGCCGAGATACCTCTAGAAAGGAGGTGGGCTGATTTAGAGTTGTAGTTCGAAAGAGCTACAGATGTGCAGGGTCCTTGAGTAGTCACCTCTTGGATCAATGCCTTGCTACGGGAGCCTAATTTTGTAGTAGAAGGATGGACTAGTGTTGGATGGTGTCGATGAGTGTTAGGGAGATAGTTGCAGTGGCTAGGAGCGCCAGAGACTGAACAGCGTAGAGTAGAGTTGGCAGCAATGCAGATGGCACAGAACAGAGGTCAGCAGCAGCACAGTAGATTCATAGGGTCAGCGCAGAGACTAGCAACAGTTAGTTCCAGCATTCACGTGGTATCATACTTAACACAGTTAGTTCAGTAATTTTGGATGTTTTTCAGTTGCTTCTCTCAGCAACTGAGTTGCAGTAGGGATGCAGTGTTAGCAGTGGCAGTGCTAGCAGTATAGCAGATGCAGCATTTGAGAGGGAGTTGTAGTACAGATGTAGCATTGACAGTGGCAGTGTCAAAGGCAACAGTACAGTTGTAGCAGCAGCGCAGTAGTTGGTGGACAGCATGTCAAACATCAGTAGCGCAGAAGACGATGCTTCAGAGTTAGAGCAGTATGCAGTAGCAATATTCCTAGAACACATTCCTCGCTAAGAGGGAATGTTGATTTAGGGAAGCATCGGACGTGCTCTAGGCCTCAAATTTTGCAGGGAGGCTTGGGCACATGCATTCCAAAGAACCCAAAAACCATTTTGGGAAATTCTACCCAGAGACAATTTTATTAAAATAATTAATATTTTTAATGGAGTTCCTAAGTCTAAACTTAGGAAAATTAAAATATTAATGGGTATTAATTTAATTGTGGTTGTAACTTCTAGAAAAAGACGGAGATCAAGTCAAAACGATTTGAGCCTTTGATTAGGAGTTAATCTAGGTCGTTGGTTGTCCAACAGGAAGATATAAGAAGGGGCTTGAGGGTCATTTGGAAAAGACACTGAGAGAGATCAAGAGATCGAATTTCTGAAGTGAGAAGTTCTCAGGAGGAAATTCGATTGAGGAGATTTCGTGCAGTTGAGGGGCAAGGATAGCATCCGAAGAGAGAGATTTTCTCAGCCGGAGAATCATCAACAAAGAGAGGCAGTGAGTGATCCAGTAGCCCAGACGCAGAGGCTGATAGAGGGCCACGAAGGGCCACGCAGAGGTAGCGCAAAGGGTGAGAGAGAGTCCGAGATTTTGTTGAGGAGAGTCAATTTCAGAAGCCGGGAGCTGGGGTGTGAGACTGAGAGGCTGAGAGCAGAGACTTCGGGCAGCAAATCGACCAGCAGACTGAGTGACACAGAGCCTAGATGGCTTGATGCAGAGCCTATGTGAGGGCTACGCAGAGTAGCGTAGGGCCTACCAGAGGCCATTCATTCAATGTTCGGATTAGCCGAGACTTTTCTTAGTGATTGTGGGAGGTAATCTCACAAGTATTTCTGCCAGTATTTCTCTTTGTAACTGAATAACCCGTGAGGTATTAAGAGATGTATTCAGAATTTGCTACTGCTTAATAATAATAAGCCCTCAGAGTTTCTCCACCAATTTTCCCTCATTGGGTTTTTCCAGGGACATTTGTCCAAAAATAATGGTGTTTATTGTGTTGTATTTTCTTTCTTGCTTAGTATCTTGTTTCCGTTTATAATTTAATTGAGTGAAGGCTGCAGTGTATGTGTTATGATATTTCTCATAGAAAACTGCAAGTAATTTGTTTAAATGAATTTAACAAATAGGAGTAATATCATCAGTTGCTGCAGTAGGGGTTCATGTTAGGGAATTTTCACAATCTTGACCCCAGATCATCTGCTAAGTGTATGGTGCAAGTGTGGAGCTAGCTGGATATGGTGAACCAGGTGCATCATCCTCATCCAAAAGATGGAACAATCAAAGAGTGGTGTTGAGGATTCAAGAAGTACTCTCTACTACGGTGGAGGACCATGGGTCTCAACGCTCACCGTACAAGTGCCAATGTGGCCCTCTAGAGGGCTAGGACCTAATATAGGGAGACCAAGCCCCAAATGGAGACCCATCTACGATTTTGCATAAGATCCAATGCGTCCCCTTGCCCTCTAATACAACAAATCATTAGAATAATCAAGTAAAAGAGCTTACAAGTCATGGAATCAACGGGGCATTTCATGGAGGCATGCACTTCCATAGTGAGCTTTGGCATGTACAAGTGTATCCAAGACCAATAAGGGCATTAATCAATGACCCTATTAGATGGTTTCAACCTTTAAAGAGGGTGGCATGTCCATGGTACATCCTGCAAGTGGTAGGTGGCAAATGATATAGTAATGGAACAGAGTGGGGACAAGGGTAATCATCCAGACCACATGTCATGGTACAAGGGTAGCTACAATAAGGGAAGACCACACCTGGGTATATGAGTGTTGGAGGGAGAAAATCATGGTACATGGGTTACCCCAGCCTTTGGTTTTTTACCCTCCTTCATATGCCTTTTGCCTCTAATTGATTGTCCTTCATAACTACTCAGGGCTCTAGGGGATGAGAGCATGTTGTGTAAACGTATAGCAGTGGATACCCCCTTAAGGTAGGGTAGTTCATTGCCCACCAGAGGTTGGGACAATCATGGGTTCCTTAATGATTGAGGGGGCTGATCTAGGACCCATGGGAACCAGAGTGATGGCCATGGGTAAGAGGTAGAGCTCATGTTTGGCTTCTGCCCACATGCTAAATTTGTATGTCCCAACCATCTTTTGCATTTTGTGGTACATTTCCTATTGGGAGTGGCCAAATTATGCTTTTTCTTTTCTTTTTAGTTGCATCAACCTCGGGGATTGTTCCAGGACCGACCCAAGGTGTGGACAAGGGGAGGAGGAGGCTAACCCTATGTGAACCCAGTGGACCTATGTGGGCCCGGATGGAAAAAATAATGAATGGGATTAGAATGAGCGGAAGGGGGTGATGTATATGGTATCAAGAAGCGAGACCATGCAACCAAAATTAGGATTTCCCATGTGCTACCAAGCTTGAAGCTAATGGCCAGTAAAGGAGATACCACGGGACTAGGATACAAGGGTAACCACCAAATCAGGTGGAAGAGACAAGAGTACAGACCTAGCCCACTCTTTTCGTCGAATCCCCCCACCAATCCATGCCCAAAAGTGTCCATGAAAAGTAAGGAAAGTTACTCAACTATACCAATGAAAAGTCATAATTTTGGGGTCGAGAGGCCCACCTTCAAAAATACAATCATAACAGATGGGCAAGGGACCACATGGCTGGCTCAAGTGGCAGAGATAATGGCGCATAGAGCTATCTGGTGGCTGCAAGAGGTTGTTGGCTGCCAGCAAAGGACCATCTAGTAGAAAACATTTCTCCTATATACACTACCACAAGTGGTGGGTAGCAATACTTACTTGTCAATCAAGAATCTTCCCTTCTCTGATGATCTCTCCAACTATGAGGCTTTCAAGATCTTCAAAGAGACTTCAATGATGCCCTAGAAAGATGCCTTCTAGGATACCTTCAACAACATCTTCTTCAAATGATAATGATACCAAGATCCTTTGATTCCTTTTTCCAAAGATGTTCTTCTAGGTAGGTTAGATCAGCAAGATTAAATCATGCATTAGCTAGCTATCAGCTACACCTTTGTTCCTTAGTTTTGACCTTGCAACTTTGATTTGCACCTTCGATCCTGCAGCAACTATAGAAACCCTAGATTTGATACAAGATAATCCTTCAAAAGTTCTTCTTTTGAGCAAGATAGATCCTTCCAAGGTCAACGAGATCAAAACAGAATATATGTTCCTCCATCAACTTGATACTACAACACGATCTCCAGCAATTCGAACCCACAACTTCGGCCTCCCTTGTAGCTACAGAAACCTTAATTCTTTCTTTTGTCCACTAGATGACCCTTTCAGCTGCCTTCTTGTTCACCTTAGCTCTGATACCATGTTGGAAAATGCAATGTCGTAGCTATTAATTCATATTTTCCTTATTCCTTAATACTTGCTTGTGAACTTTATTTATCTTCTTATATTTCTTTATTAGATCTTTTCATCAAACAAATATCAAGGTCAAAACAGAAAGAACAATGGACACGGATATTAGGCTCCAAACCAAGGAAAAACCCCTCCATGGGGAAAACCCGAAAACACTTTTCTCTTCTTCTAAAATCTGCTTCAAATGAGACAACAAAGAACCAAACCCTAGACCAAGTCCTTCCTCCAACACCAATTCAACCCTCCAAAGAGACCTTTCAGCTAGGTTAAGGTCAAATCAAATTAACCAAAGACAAGTCCTTCTTGAACTACGCCAGTCTCAGAATTTCGGCCCCCCTACAACAGAATTTCGGACCTACAGTTACTGCAAAAATTTCGACCCCTACAACTGCTCCAGAAACTCGCACATGTGAGAGAAAGATGCCCAAAACTTGCCTTGTTTCCTTTTCTAGGGTTTTTCATTACTTTCCCTGTCCTTCACTCTTCTTTTTGCTTCTTATTGCAAATTGAACTTATCAGTGATGTGTGCCAAATGAGGTCGAAGTGCTTCTATTTATACTCTTTTGTGTGGATCGAATACCCTTTCTGAGCCGACTTGTGCTAGGAGGCTTCCACGACTTTCTAGACTCAAACATAAATTCTTTTACAAGTCACATTTTCCCTAAAAGGGTCTTATAAACATGATGTTGACTCGCTTGACTCAAGACAACAAATCCTATGACCTAACAAACCCTAGAAGCACGAAGAACATGCTTTTACCTAGAAGATCATCAATGAAGAGCATGAAACCCATGCTTTAAAATAATAACTTTTTATTTTCTTCTTTTGTTTGTTACATACAATACATATTGAAGTGAGTACAATAACAATTATAAAGACCGAAACTAGTTACATTTCCAACACCTATGTCTTGTAGGTTGCTTGTAGTGGACTAGTTCCACTTGTCATTATAGACCTCCTTTAGCTTTTCATATAAATAGAGGAAGGAAAGAATCATTATCAACATAAATCATGCACTTTTTTATTCTTCTTTACACTTGGGTTAGAGATGTATGATGGGTGCTAGTATTTCTCTCTTTCTTGTTTAATCTTCCTTGTTTGTTTTAAGGCACCAGGGTTTCTTGGAATATTCTTGAAGTCTAGGGGTAGGGTTTGATCCATAAGGAGGCATTGGAGTTAGGGTTTGGTGATAAGTCCTCAGTCGTATTTGTTGAGGAAGAGACGAGAAGACACCTTACATGAGGCCAACGAGGATTTGTTAGTGATGATTCTAGCTTGTTGGAGTATCTTTGGTGGAACTAGGTGTTTTCTTGGTTTTCCCTCGCTAGGGTTTTGAAGAGCTTGGAGGCTTGTACCAGCTTACTGAGAGTATGTACTTAAACTTATTCTCTTATCTATATATATGACATTTTCAGCCATCCAACATTGTCTTATTGCAGATTTGATTTTCAGTTACTATTGTCTTGATGGTTTGGTAATTTCCAGAGCCTATATGTCCTGTTCATTTGACAGAAGTTAAGGATGAAACAGTTAAGGAATTTAATATTTCTAATGGAGATGATAGGACAGATTTACTGCTGTAAATCTGCATTAAGTGCAGAGATTTCAAATCTGGTTTATGCATAAAACGATTGCCCTAAAGGACCAAGGCCCAAAACTTTTTGGCATATATTTGGTATTCCCTCTCTTGATTTCCTAGTGTATTCTGGTCAATATGAAGTGAAATATTGTCTGCTATTAGCTGCTGTAATTTATATCTCAGTTTAGCTCTAATAGTTCACGAGGATTAGATCTGTGGAACCTCTAAAGAGGCAAAATTTCTGAATTTGCAAAAGAAATCTCAATTCATGAAATTTCTACACGCTATGGATTAGTGCTCGCTAACTATAGCAGGGATTCCTATGCAATGTGTAAATGAAGTGTCAACCTTAGGGATCAACAACCACTGCCAAACTGCAATACATGCTTGTTGTAAATATAAATTTCAGACCTGCAATCTGCAATTTAGAATGCAAAACAGCAAACAAACTGTCCCTAAAAGAGCATATCTGCATGCAGGAAACCAAAATATAGCAAAGAGCAGGTGTAACATGATGAAATTATGAATAGTGACCTAAGTGCCTTAAATCCTATGGGCTATGGCATGTAGAAAATTAATTAAAGGGAGTACTTCCTGCTATTAATCAATTCAAGAGGTTAAAGTATGACAAGGAACAAAATAAACAATTAGACGCAGCCATTGGATAGATGTTACCTTTATTTCCAAAGCTGTAAGCACAAGGTTTGGGAGAATATCAATTTCACCTAAAATGTAATCAAAATTCCTTTAAAGTTTGCACTGATACTTTACACCATAATAAATAGTAAATACTCAAAAAAAGAATCACCTTGCCTAAAATATCATCCATCTACTAAAAATAGACTATCAAAAAATCATGATCTTGGATATAGCTCAAATTTGAACCCTGGACTAATCTCCAATCTGTTGCCTTGGAAATATAATTGTTATGTTGTTCTGAGAATCTCCTAAAAGTAAAAACTTCCAAAAAAAAGAACTTCTGAGAAATAACAACACCTCCAATTCACCCTAAATTCAAACCACAGGCCTATCTTCTCAATGGGTATCCAAATATACTGTCATCTGTTGCTGGAAAAGACCCATTTTCTGACAATAGAAACTGCTAAAAGTAGTAGAATCAAGAATCTAAAAGTTCTCTTCTGACTATCCACTCCATCCCCCATGCATCCTCCAAAATATCCATATGAATCGAATCTATGGAGAAATTTTCTATAGCTAGAATGTTGGAAGACTGGACAAAAGAACCTTCTAATAATAGCACATATCCCTCTAAACCACTGATTTGAATAGTCCCAAAAACTAATACAATACAACTACGGAATAAGGTAAGGCCAGCACAAAACTCCAAACCCATGTACCCATATGACAACGATACTCGTGAATCATCAATGCCAAATGGTGAACTTTGAAACTTTGAGCCCACCCTGAACTATATCCAGGGACATATTTTAGAAAATAACACTTACATTTATGAAGCCAATTCTGCCATTAACACTACCCCTTCAACTTCCATTTATATAACTCCCCTTTGTATTGTATCATATCATCACTTTCATCATACATCAAATACTTATTATTTCAAATAATTATATCTATTTTCTATCTGTGAGAACTTTTGTTTTTAATAGGTGATATCAGAGCCCAATTTGCAAGCCATTTTTGTTATCACAGAGGTGCACATCCTTTTCCAGCTGGCTACAATAGAGAGAAATATAAGTATAGAATAAGTTATTTCTTTTTCATCGATAAAATCTTCCATGTAAAAGAAGTCACAACAAAAGAAAACAATTGAGGGTAAGCAGAGAAGTGGAGACGGGTGTGAAATTGGGGCTATTTGACTCTCTGTGAGGATGATCTGAGCAAGAGTTTCTAATGTGATCACTTTATTGCTATGTGATCTACTAATTAAGGTCGAGTTACTAGGCCATGCCACCATACCTCTACATTTATTGTTGTGGGATTGAGGATTTTGCATAGAGGAATAGTCATGGCTCTCCAAACCTACCACAAGGTAGCAGAGGGTTGTCATTATTGCCACACCACCACCCAATTTTACCGTTTGGTGATTTTGCAAAGCGATTCTACACAAGTTGGCCTAGATGGTGCCATTAAAGATGTCAAGGAAGCTCTTTCTGAAGGTTGCCCATAAGGTAATAAAACTCCACCTCATAAATTCCCTATTAATATTCATGATTTCAAATATCTTGTAGTCATTTTTTGTGCAATAAAGAAAAACTTTGGGGTTGAAAATTTTGCTGGTGTTACTCTTCTAGAAATGCTGTAAGATGTTTTATTTTTCTGCATAATTTTGTTTTCAGCCATTGATAATAGCTTGATGAAGATTGATTTAGGCACAGGTAGCTTGTCTAATCTCTGGAGTTTGAATGATAGTTTAATTTCTGAAATATAATGGCAGATATCTCCATTTGACCTGAATTTCTCTATTGTTTTCTCCCTCTATGTTAATGGTTGATTTAAGTTGTGCAGGATATCCTTAATTTTGAGTTTATCGGGCATTAGGGGAAGTTCTTGGCTGAACCAGCCAACTCTTGGATTGCATTTTCTGAAAAAGCCCAGCTAATTTTAATCCTGGGCTTATCATTAGAAATTTTGTTGCAGATGCATGAAGGGTTTTTTGAAACACCTCACATTAAGTTTAAAATTCTGAAAATATTTCTATGGCATAACAATAAATCTAGCTACCTAGAGCCTTCAGTTTGTAAATACTTTAATTATTTAGCTAGTTTTCTGTTAGGGTTTTAGGTTTCTTCCTTGCACATTTTGTTTCTGGGTGTTCGTTTTTTTTTGCAAGTTGCAGGTTGGAAGAAAACATTTATTTTGAAGCCAGATCTAGGCCCTGGAGGGTAAGATCTGGCCTCAGGTTCAGTTTTGGCAGGAATATTTGCTTCAGAAACAGTTCTTGCAAGTGTACGTTTCTGTTGTTCGGGGGTTTAGAAATCTAGAAAAATTTTATAAGGTTTCATAGGTTTTCTAGAGAATTGCTTCATGCGCGGCTGCATCACTGATGACATGGAACTTTCTGCTTCAAAGCTCTCAGATGAAGTATGTAAGATATGTGTGACATGTCTTTCTTCATTCTGCATCTGCCCTGTCAAGGACGATGGATCAATCTCACAGGTGCCATGAGTTATAACTTGATCTTTTATGACTGGTGGATTAACCGTGTGAGCATCAACCTTATTATTAATTTCTCTTTTATCCAGGTCACCTTCAATTATCCACTTTTCAATGGAACAAAGGACCTCATAATAAGATGGAGCTTGTTGCAACAGATAAGGAGGCTCCTGATCTATTGACGTTCCCTGGTTTCTTTCATCCTCTGACCATTGTTGATATTTTTGAACCTGTATTTTAATGGCATCTATCTGACTACAGTGTTCAACCTTTATAGCACTGATTTCCCTGGCATGGTCTTCTTCCATGGTCAATAACTTATTCTGAAGACATATCTAATTAGCTTCCATATCTTTTATTACTTTATCATCATTTTTCTTTATGGTCATCAAGCAATGCTGCATAGAGTTTATCTCTTTCTTATGATTTGCTTGCATGGTCGTCATATTTTCCTCTAAGCCTGATAAATTGCTTTGCATAAAACTAATTTATGTGTCATGATTAGTTTTCATGGCCTCAATTTCCTTAGCATGTTGATTTTGCATGTTGGTTATGTAATTAGAGTGTTTAATTTTCATGATCTCCATCTCCTTATTACGTTTTTCCAGGTGGGTGCATAAAGTTCTCACATCATTGGCGTAATTAGTTTGATGTATCTCCATATTTTTTACCAGCCGCATAAGTTCTTCTATAATTTGCTTCTGATCTTCCTTTTCATTGTCAACAATGTTTTTACAATTTGTCCCTACTTTTCCACTATCATGGATTTGATCTGCAATGGTACAGGTGGATGGCACATTCTGATATGAAGAATCGACAGCTGGACCTTTTATAAGATTACTTTCATTTTGTTGCACAATTTTGGGGGCACAAGGCGAGCTATCTGGATAACCATATGCATCTTTAAAAGCATTGAAAATGTCTTCTAAAGAAGTGAAAGAGTCTTCAGGACAATTATTAAACCAATTCAAAGCATCACCCTTTAAAGAAAGGACAAATAGACGCATTTTGACATCTTCATGATTATATTGAGGAAGTCTACAATACATGAACGTTATACGATAAAAACTCCATAAATGCCTTCTAATAGCAACTGAATCACCACCCAAAAACAAAGGTAATTTAGAAATGGCCACTTCTAGAATATCATGGAGATCATCAGTAAAATGACATGGTTAAACCAATAATCCATGATGAATAACGAGGGACCAAATGGATGATAGAAAGAGATCTCTGCTCAAGAAAATCAAGAGATTAAAGAAGTGAAGTCGCCACTTGAACAATGGATCTAATTGTAGGATCCAAAAAGCAACCAATAAGCAAATATGAGGGAGGCTTCTTGTCTGGGAAAAAATAAATGAAAAGAAATGGATTCGCCACCCAAACAAGAAACGAACTGAAGAGTAGTTGCTGATATGACGAAAGATAAGGTGATGAAAAGATCCAAATGATGCCAAAAAATGTTGTATCTGCCAGCTCAAATGAGAGATGAGAAAGATGAAAGAATGATTAGAAATGAGAAGATGAATGTCGTTGAAACGCCGAGAATAAAATGTCTCCGTCAACGGCGCCAAAAAATGTTGTCGCGCAAATTGTCTAAGCATCACGACAATGCTCAGATCAGGGGCTGTCACCCTAATCCCCAATCTCTCCGTTTAAGCCATCTCCCGAGGCTAAGGGGGGTAGACCCTATGGGATAAAGGAAGACCAATTGTGGACCAGTTGGGTTGGGAGACACATCAAGGCAATTTAGTACCTGATTGATTTTAAAAATTAATGTACCAGTGCCTTATGGAGTTTACGATTAAATGATTATTTATTAAATGTTGCAGACATATGAACCTTGTAAAACAATCATTTATCATCAAATATCCCAAGTGATACAAGCTATTCAATAAACTCAACGCTTTAATAACGATCCAACAATTAAATTTCTAATGCAAATTTTAAATGCTAACCAATTACCACTTTCATATAGCTAACTTGTAAATAAACATTTAAGTGCATTTAACTATAGAAATGTGGAACCACGAAAGACACCAAAAATGAATTTTCAATTAGTCTTTTTTCAAAAAAAATTAATTTTTATATATTTTTATATTTTTAAATAAAACAAAACTAAACTAAGCAAAAATTAAAGTAAATGAAACCTAAAATTATTAACACTAAACTGAAACTAAATGAAAAAGAAAATAAACTAAAAATAAAAAAAAAAAAAAAAAATCAAATATTAAACTAATCTAAATCTAAAATTTAATTCTAAAACTAAATGAAAGAAAACTAAAACAAAAATTTTACGCCTTTTTTAATTTTTAATTTTTATGATTTTTTGATATTTTTAAAATCAAACTTTAAAAATTAAATCTAAATAAATCCTAAAAACTAACCCTTTTTAACTTTTTTGTTTTTATGAAATTTTTTATTTTTCATATAAAATCCTAAATAAACAAAATGAAAATTAATATCTAAACCCTAACTCCTAACTATACTACATAAATAACAATAAAGAAAATAAAACTAAACAAAGCTATCTAAACTAAAAATGAAACTAAAACTAAAACTAAAACCAACTACGCTAAACCTCTACTCATACGACTTACCAAAAATCGATTTTTTTGTTTTTTTACTGCTTGATATGTTTGCAGGTGCGATGGGAGAAAGAGGAGGCTGCTAAAATGGACAGCGATTTGCACCGGATGAGGGTGTCGGAGCTGAGGGAAGGACGCAGGTCATGAAGGATGACATAAATACGTTGAGGCTAACAGCGTGAGGAAACGAGAGAAATGGTAGAGAAAATGTCTGCGTGAAGGCTGGCAAGGCAGCGTGGAGTTGCGATGAAGCCGCAAGGAGTCGCGCACAGGAACGAGAGAAGGAAAGGGATTAGATGCAGGTGGTGCATAGGCAATGTATGGAGCAGCGAATAGGGATCGAGGACAAGAAGACAGCGTGAAAGCGGGGACGGGATTCGCAGCGAAGAAGCTTTGAACACCTGCGTAGGGACAGAAAGGAGATGGTGTAGAGATGGCAGGAAATGAAGAAGCTGGAGCAAAGGACGTAAGGCAAGGCCGTAGCCCCCTAAAAAAACATTTTGAAATTTCTCTGTAACAGCAATGAAACCCCGGGATGCCACAGCATAAAAAAATTCGAAAATTTTGGTCAAAATGAAATCCCAGGCAACAAACAGATAGCCTGGAAAAACCCTCGAATTTCATCAGAAAACCTGAGAATCTTTTGAAGAATATCCCTGCAAAAAATGATGTTGATGCCAAATCTTACCCTCCAAGGCCTAGATCTGGCTTCAAACAAAAATCTCCTCTTCAGTCTTGCAACCTGCGATAGCAAAACAGAATACCCAAAAACAATATGTGCAAAGATGAAACTAAAAGCCCTGAGAATCAGCTAAATAATTACAATAATTACAAATTAAAGGCTCTAGGTAGCCAGATTTATCGTTATGCCACAAAAATATTTTTAGAATTTAAATTTAATGTGAAATGCTTCAAAATACCGTTCATGCATTCATAAAAAAAATTTCAAATGATAAGCCCGGGATCAAAACTGGCTAGACTCTTTCAAAAAACGCAATCCGGGAGTTGGCTGGTTCGGCCGAGAACTTCCTCGAACGCCCGGTAGTCTAAAAAAAGGGATTTCTTGTACAGCTTAAAATCAACCATTAACATAGAGGGAGAAAACAACAGGGAAATTTAGATCAAATGGAGATACCTGCCATTATATTTCAGAAATTAAACTATCATTCAAACCCCAGAGATCAGACAAGATACATGTGCCTAAATCAATCTTCATCAAGCTATTATCAATGGCTGAAAATAAAATTATGCAGAAAAATAAAACATCTTACAGCTTTTCCAGAAGAGTAACACCAGCAAGATTTTCAACCCCAAAGTCTTTCTTTATTGCACGAAAAATGACTACAAGAGAGTTTTCTTTAGCACACGACTCTAAGAACGAATCATCTCAAATGACCCCTGACACCCTATTTAAAGGAAAATTTCCCAACGGTTAGTTCGAGTGATCCATGTCAAAATGATCCCAACCGTCGATAAGGATCATAATCTCTTTTAATTTTATCCGTCGAAATTTTAAATGCATTTTAATATATTAAAAAATTAAAATCTTGCATTTATTTCCTCAAAACTTTGACTTATTATTATTTTATTATTTTATTTTATTTTTTCAAATTCTATTTTTTTAATTTTATTTATTTATTATTTTTATTTTTAGCTATTTTTAATTTTTCAATTTTTAATTTTTTTAATTTTATTATTTATACCTTTTTTAATCTGTTGCAACAAGCTCCATCTTATTATGAGGACCTTTTTTTCCATTGAAAAGTGGATAATTGAAGGTGACCTAGATAAAAGGAAAATTAATAATAAGGTTGATGCTCACACGGTTAATCCCCCAGTCATAAAAGATCAAGTTATAACTCATGGCCCCTGTGAGATTGATCCATCGTCCTTGACAGAGTAGATGTAGAATGAAGAAAGACCTGTCACGCATATCTTACATACTTCATTTGAGAGTTTTGAAGCAGAAAGTTCCACGTCATCAGTGATACAACCTGCCACAAAGAAAAAGCGCAAGAAAAAGAAAATGAGAAAAAGATTTGATGCATCAAACGGCCGCAAGCAACTTGATTTTCGGATAGGGAAAAGTCCTATCGTGTGCAGAATTGGACATGGCACATCCAATAAGCAGCCGACAGATTCGCCTGAAAGCAGGCAAATGCTCAGTATACACTATATTGAACACATATGATGCCATGGGGCATCCTCTGTATTTCTAACCCTACTCCTTGTTTTTTCAGCATTTTCATTTCTATTTTAGGATTAGATTTACTATTCATCTTACTAGATAGTTAATAAATGAAGAGCTTATATCTTTCATGTGCTTAATGTTATATGATGATTTTTGGATGGACGCTACTTATGTTTTGTTGTGTGTTGCGTGGATGTAGATTCTGAATTCTTACATTCCTACAGTGCAACAACGTGTCCCCAAGCAGAGCCAGATGTTGACCACTACGTGTCAACTACCCATAGCAGTACACCCCCTTTTTTAGCAAAAGGGATAGCGCTTAATCGACATGTTCGTGCCATTTCATAGTCATCGTCGACCTGATTCTGTTATGTTGTAAACCTTGTCTGCATGTGTAAATTGTAAATAATCTTAGCAGATCTGAGTCATGTATGTAAATTGCCTAGGCAAACCTAATTTTCCAATGATAATCTACGTTCCGGAAGATTTTTTGTCTCACCAATCCATGATCAACAAGGTTTTCCTTCACCCTAACCCCAAAGCCGGAATGAATTTTGTCATTAGAAACTTAGGGGAATCCCAGTGTGCTTCGAGTCTATGTAAAAGTAATTTGCAAATAATTCTAACTATTTGGTTAGGTTATTACAAATTACTTGATCTGCTAGATTATATTTGTGTCGCAGAACTGGGTGGTCTATGAGGGTCCATGTCAAATGGGTTTTCCCCCTTGAGATGTAAAATTGTAAAAGCTTTGATGCAAAGTGTCTTGAAGGTTAAAAAATGTTTTATCCCCTCATAGGTCCTAGGAGATTTTTCCAAAGGCTAAGTTCGAGGATCCAAAAATAAAAAAATAAAATAATAAAAAAAGGTATAAATAATAAAATTAAAAAAAACAGCTAAAAATAATAAAATAATAAAATAAAATAAAATTTTAAAAAATAAAATTTGAAAAAAATAAAATAAAATAATAAAATAATAATTAAGTAAAAGTTTTGAGGAAATAAATGCAAGATTTTAATTTTTTAATATATTAAAATGCATTTAAAATTTCGACAGATAAGATTAAAAGAGATTTTGATCCTCATCGACGGTCGAGATCATTTTGACATGGATCACTCGAACTAGCCGTTGGGAAATTTTCCTTTAAATAGGGTGTCAAGGGTCATTTGAGATGATCCTATCTTAGAGTCGTGTGCTAAAGAAAGCTCTCTTGTAGTCATTTTTTGTGCAATAAAGAAAGACTTTGGGGCTGAAAGTCTTGCTGGTGTTACTCTTCTGGAAATGCTGTAAGATGTTTTATTTTTCTGCATAATTTTATTTTCAGCCATTGATAATAGCTTGATGAAGATTGATTTAGACACAGGTATCTCATCTGATCTCTGGGATTTGAATGATAGTTTAATTTCTGAAATATAATGGCAGGTATCTCCATTTGATCTAAATTTCATTGTTATTTTATCCCTCTATGTTAATGATTGATTTTAAGCTGTGCAGGAAATCCCTTTTTTAAGATTACCGGGCGTCCAAGGAAGTTCTCGGCCGAACCAGCCAACTCCCGGGTTGCGTTTTCTGAAAGAGCCCAGCCAATTTTGATTCCGGGCTTATCATTTGAATTTTTTTTTATGAATGCATGAAGGGTTTTCTGAAGCATCTCACATTAAATTTAAATTCTGAAAAAAAAAAAAAAAAAAATTGTGGCATAACAATAAATCTGTCTACTTAGAGCCTTTAATTTGTAATTACTATAATTATTTAGCTGATTTTCAGGGTTTTTAGTTTCATCTTTGCACATATTGTTTCTGGGTATTCTGTTTTTCTATTGCAGGTTGCAGGACTGAAGAGGAGATTTTTATTTGAAGCCAGATTTAAGCCCTGGAGGGTAAGATCTGGCCTCAGCATCATTTTTGCAAGGATTTTCTTCAAAAAATTCTCAGGTTTTCTAAAGAAATTCGAGGGTTTTTCCAGGCTATCTGTTTGCTGCCTGGGATTTCATTTTGACCGAAATTTTCGAAATTTTTTTATGCTATGGCATCCTGGGGTTTCATTGAGTTTTCATTGTTGTTATAGAGAAATTTCGAAATTTTTTTTTTAGGGGGCTGCAGCCTTGCCTTGTGTGCTCTGCTCCAGCTTCTTCATCGCCTGCCATCTCTACGCCATCTCCTTTCTGTCCCTACACAGGTGTTCAAAGCTTCTTCGCTGCAAATCCCATCCCACTTTCACACTGTTCGCTTGTCCTCGACCCTGTTCGCTGCTCCATACATTGCCTACACACCACCTACGTCTAATCCCTTTCCTTCTCTCGTTCCTGCCTGCAACTCCCTGTGGCTTCATCGCAGCTCCACGCTGCCTCGCCAGCCCTCACGCAAACATTTTCTCTACCATTTCTCTCCTCTCCTCACGCTGTCAGCCTCAACGTATTTATGCCATCCTTCATGACCTGCGTTCTTCCCTCAACTCCGGCACCCTCATCCATTGCAAATCGCTGTCCATTTTCGCAGCCTCCTCTTTTTCCTGTCGCACCTGCAAACATATCAAGCAGTAAAAAAACAAAAAAAATCGGTTTTTGGTAAGTCGTATCAGTAGAGGTTTAGCGTAGGTGGTTTTAGTTTTAGTTTTAGTTTCATTTTTAGTTTAGATAGCTTTGTTTAGATTTTAATTTAAATCTTATGTTGTGTGTTATAACATATATTAAAATCAAAAAAGCAAAATTCGTTGTTTTATTTTCTTTATTGTTATTTATGTAGTATAGTTAGGAGTTAGGCTTTAGATATTAATTTTCATTTTTTTTATTTAGGATTTTATATGAAAAATAAAAAATTTCATAAAAACAAAAAAGTTAAAAAGGATTAGTTTTTAGGATTTATTTAGATTTAAATTTAGATTTATTTTTTAAAGTTTGATTTTAAAAATATCAAAAAATCATAAAAATTAAAAATTAAAAAAGGCATAAATTTTTTTTTAGTTTTCTTTTATCTAGTTTTAGAATTAAATTTTAGATTTAGATTAGTTTAATATTTGATTTTTTTTTAAAGTTAGGTTTGTTTTAGTTCTAGTTTATTTTCTTTTTCATTTAGTTCAATTTAGTGTTAATAGTTTTAGGTTTCATTTACTTTAATTTTTGCTTAGTTTAGTTTAGTTTTATTTAAAAATATTTAAAAAAAAAAAAAAAAAAAAAATTGAAAAAAGACTAATTGAAAATTCATTTTTGGTGTCTTTCGTGGTTCCACTTTTCTATAGTTAAATGCACTTAAATGTTTATTTACAAGTTAGCTATATGAAAGTGGTAATTGGTTAGCATTTAAAATTTGCATGGTTATTTAAAGCATTCAATCTTTAGAAAATTTAATTGCTAGATCATTATTAAAGCGTTGGGTTTATTGAATAGCTTGTATCGCTTGGGATATTTGATTATAAATGATTGTTTTACAAGGTTCATATTTCTGCAACATTTAATAAATAATCATTTAATCATTAACTCCATAAGGCACTGGTACATTAATTTCTAAAATCAATCAGGTACTAAATTGCCTTGCTGTGTCTCCCAACCCAACTGGTACACAGTTGGTCTTCCTTTATCCCATAGGGTCTACCCCCCTTAGCCTCAGGAGACGACTTAAACAGAGAGATTGGGGATCAGGGTGACAGCCCCTGATTTGAGTGTTGTCGTGCTAATTAGACAATCTGCGTGACAACACATCCTATTTACCACAACAATTACGGCCTAGCTGAAAGAGATCTAGGAACTCTAGGGCTCAGTTTGCATGGCCATACATAGCCTTACTAATAGCTTTGTTCAATTTACTTTTGCTAAAGAAATCTATTGCCATGAAGTGATATCTTGTGGTTCACAAATGTGTCAAAAAAACACCATAGTTTTTGTTGTTGAATGGTACGGTCAAATTTCAATTGAAGAAGCTTCTCAATTGTATTGCCCGTTGTGGGTAGAATGGGTAGAATTCCAGGGAAGCTTCTCAATTGTACTGCCCAATGTAGGTAGAATTCCATGTGTTACATGCAGTTTGAGGACAACCTGGAATGTATCTCTACGCCAATCACTAAGATAATGTGCTATGAACCTATGTGGTTATTTAACCCACAACCTTAACAACAGGTGCGTCTCAGTGTCAATAGGTCCAAAAATCTTAATTAATTTGTGGGTAGTTTGGGGGAGGAAACATCATCTGATAACCGGTCTACTACATAGGCCTCACTAACCTATTTCAAGTGAGAAAGCCCACATTACAGGATCAACGACTGCCCCCTTGTGGTGAAAATGAGAATATGGACAACAAATCGGTTGATGTACAAGGTCAGGCCCCATGGGGACCACCCCAAGATGACAAAAGGATAGATAAAGGTTGTAAATAAGGGCAAAGCTCCCTAGGTTCAAGGCCCCAACTGACCCCTCATGTTGGCCTTAGTCCAACTCAAGCAAAGCTTGTGTAAGCAATTATACAAGGGGCACTATATCGCTATATATATTATCTATATGCTTCATGCTATACACATCAATGTTGTCATATTGATTGTATATTTATTATCATTCGTTCATGGATAATTTTAATAAATTATTATGTGAACTCTAAATATGACTATAATGTTCAGGTCTACTACATTCTTCAATTTTCTTCACTTAAAAGCTAAGTTGCACGAAACGCCGAAACATTTCGAAGTTTCGGAAACGAGTATGTTTAGAAACGTCACCTCCCAAAAATGGAAATGTCAGTCAAAATGTCATCCGAAATGTCATATATGTATATATATAAATATATATATAAATAAATAAGTGAATAACACAAAATCTTTGCAAGAAAAAAGGGAATAAGACCCATAGACGACAATTTAGAAGGAAAAACAAGTCTATATTATCTCTCATAGATGATTACGTGATGGTCGAGTTTCAGCCAAGTTTCGGAGTTTCGGGTACGGGTATGGCCCGAAACGCTGGGTTCCTAGAAGTTTCGTGCAACATAGCTTAAAAGGCATTGAACTCACAAGTTTGGCTAATGTACATAGAAAAGAAATATATAGCTTACAACTATAAGAAAATAGTCTTATAGATAAATAGATAACCACATGCACCCAGCTCCTTGTAACATTATAAAAAATAATTGGGATGATATATAAGAATCCGTCATCGGAGAGTAGGTTCTGGAAGTTTAATGATTTATGGAATGCTCAATTCTAATCTGAGGAAGAAAGAGATACTTTACACTGTCAATTTGCATTCGTTTTATATCTCTTCTATGCGCAATTAAAATGACATGCTTGAAAGAAACTTAAAGATCTAGCTGAATTTGTAACATGCAATATGTGCTCCTTGCCAACAGCATGAAACATTAACTCACCGAAAGTAACTTTGTGTTGAGTCAACCTTTTGCAAGGCAAAACCTCCCATCAGATCCATGCGAACTGTGCCCTCCGCTGAAGGAATGTCTTCATTACTGAATCCATGAATGCTCTCATCTATTTCTTGCAAATCTGATACCTACGTCATAATGTATGCGATAAGTTAGTGTCAATGTTCCTTTCTTTGTCAAGAGATATTGTCAAGTATGTAGCCACTCAAATAGTTCTTATCCAAAACAGGCAAATTACAGTAAGATTTCATCTTTAAACGTTCATGTTTCTCAACTTTAACTTGAAAATAAAAAATAAAGGCAATCATATGAATGAACCATAAGATATTGTTTCATTATGTTATGATAAAGACATCTTAACACAACAATGGAATTCATCTTTCATGGTTTTCAGAAACTTTACCGACTTGAGAAGCACAAGGACAATCTCTTCCTCAAAATATTCCAGTGCAAAACAACGAAAAACAGCTTCCCTACTGGAAACAGGCCACGGTACTTTCAGCCTTTTTTCCAATCCAATGGAGCCAATGTAAACAAGTGTCAGAATAATAAATTAGCTCAAATAAAATGTGAAAAGCTAATCATCAAAAGATAGTGTGTGATACCAACCTTACAAGAGATAATTCTTCTCCTATACGGATTCTTTTCAAGCAGCGGGATTCTGTAACCTTGAATGTTGGCAGCGTTAATTGAGGCCACCTGCAAACATCTACAAAAAATCAAGACAGTGCAACATGTATAAGGAACAATCACAATGCCCAGACAAACAAAGATATATGCCTACAGGAAGAAATAGCATGCTTTTATATAAACATACTATCAACACAAATTAGACCATAGGCATAGAGAATGAATCTAAAAGATGGTTGTATCAAATGACACATAAGTATATAAGATAATATACGGATAAACTAGTAATAAATCAAACTGAACTAGTAAATCAGACAATTCCCATCATATTTGGAAGCATTAGTGGTTCATTGGGTCATTCGACCAGTGTGACTTTTCCTGAGGTCTTTTCTTTCCAGGACGGGGACCTATTGGAGGCATTGATTGATATAGTATGCCCAAGGTAATCCATACTCGTCATTTTCCATCTATCCCTAATATTCACCTGGGAGGTTATCCTTTTCCCCTAGTCCAATTCAACCTTTCCTGAGGTCTTTACTTTCCAAGAGGGGCACCAATTAGAGGCATTGATTGACATGGCATACCCAAGGTAATCCATACTTGTCATTTTCCATCTATCCCTAACATTCATTTCTATTCTTTGGATTTGTTACTGCTCAAACTAGCAGGGATCCTAAGGGGCACTTGCTAGGTCAAGAGAAACAATGAAGCTAAAGCCTACTGTCACCATAGCTAAAGCTTCCTACTCTTTACGGACTTTCACCAAAGGGAGGAGACCCAATATATAGAGAATCACTTATGAGGGATAGATCAACTAAGATGGATGTGAAGTGATCTCGATGAACCTTTCCTAGGAGAGACTCAAGAGTGGGACTTGCTCGCTTTTTAAGCAAGTTACAAGGTTCTCTAGGATAGGGGAATGGGGATTTGAGGGCTTGGCTTAGGGAATGTGACTTGCAAAGGAGCTTCCTAAACCCTAAAATCCTTGTGGAACTTGGTTTCCCAAGTGGTTTTTGAAGAGTTGACTTTGATAAGACATGGGACCACACGAGACCAAGTGGACCCAGGTTAGGTCAAGAGGATAGGATTTAGCAACCAATGATATGTTTGACCTAATTAGGGAGGGGAAATGGATCAAGGAATGAATTTTCAATCGAAGGCAATGCAAGGATCCCACCCAGTGAAGTTTCTAACCTAAGGGAAACCAAGGGTGAGAATTGGTCTTCAAGCTAGGGCTTGTGATATCTCAAGATCCCAAGTTAGAATCTCATTAAAATTTGAAGGGCTTCTTGAGGACACACCAGTGCCATTGCGGACCAAATATTGAAGTATTTGAATGGCTAGATCGTGAGATAATTGATGCCCTAGATGACCTAGAGGACTAGACCTAGTGAAGAGGAAAGGGGAGAAGGAAAATAGGTCTAAGGTGATCACCTTTGGGTGGACTAGTGCTTAATCCTTTGGGGAGATTGGAATCGGGTAGAACTAGTACTATGGACCTTTGAATTTTCTAGGTCAAGGAGGCCTCAAAGACAACTTTGCTTGGCATTAGGGCAACAACAAAAGCAACTCCAAAGACTTTACACTTTGTTTTGCAAGATAAATGGCTTGTCAAGATGACTTTCATTAATGAAACATCCCTAGGAACATTCATTCATTATACATGGCCCATACATGAAGCATTCACTATCCAGAAACAAAATCTCCACAACTTCACATAAGAGATGCAGCAAATAAGCATCAGTATAGCGGAATCCTAGCAACAATGTATGTGACAAAATTAGAAAGAAAGAATAGCATTAAAATGTACTTACATGTATAAGAATATGTCCAACCATCCAAAAACTTGCCATCAAGAAGCTCCAAGACATATGAAAATTATCCAAACATCAAAATTCATTCCATGCTCCAAAAATCCGTCCTACAAGAAGGATAGTGAAAATCTCTAAAGAGATACTAGTTCCAAATCTAAGTGATGATGCTAAAATGAATTCACATCACTTGCATTTATACACTTCTAATGAGTTTGATTTAGCTAATTAGGCCTACATTAGCCCCTAAAATAAAATAATGTGCAAAATAACTAACTTTTGGTGACAAGCCCACCAAACTAGCTCATAAACAAAAGAATAAGCCTCTCAAGAGGTTGAATAATGAATAGTGCATGGCATTGGGCCTTGGAGGAGGCCTAATGGAATCCATATGTGCCATAATGTGTAGTTGAACTTCCAAAAGTAGTGGACAAGGGGTTGGCCCCTTGTAATAACTTATGGTGCTCCAAATGGCATGTGGGGGAACAAGTGTCCTCATGGATCTCCAAACAAATCGAAGATGCATGTAGATCGCCTGCAAGGGCTAGGATGATGGTGTAGGTGATGCCACATCATCGTGCAAGCCCTGCATCATCTGCCAAGTGTATGGTGCAACTCTGAGGCCAGCTAGGCATGATGGATCAAGTGCATCTTCCTCGTCTAATAAGTGAACCACGAGAAATCTTTGAATGGATGTGGGGATCCATGGAGTGTTGTCTGCTGTTGTGGAGGCCCATGGCTCTCTATACACACCTTACATGCGCCAATGTGGCCCTCTAGGGTCAGGACCCCGTATGGGGAGACCAAACCCAAATGGAAAACACCTGCAATCCTGCATAAGATCCAATGCATCCCCGTGTCTTCCAACACACCAACTCATTAAAGAAATCAAGTAGAAGAGTTTATAAACCATGGATAATAAGTGAGCACTTCATAATGGCATGCCCTTCCATAATGGGTTGTGGCATGTGCGAATGTCTCCCAGCTTCGAATAGGTTTAACCAGGCATCCTATTAGGTGACTTCTACCTCTAAAGGGGGTGGTATGTCTGTGCTACATCCTTCAAATGGTGGTGGCATGTGGCATAATGATGGAATGGAGTAGATAATGAAAGGGGGAAACTTGGATCACATACCATGGTACAAGGGTAACTAATAAAAGGGAAGCCCACACTTGGGTAAACAATGTGTAGGAGGGAACAATCATGGTGCATGAGTTACCCTGGCCTTGATTTTTCCACCCTTCTTCATATGCCTTTTTCCTTTCTATGATTTTCGTTGGTTAACTACTCGGGTAATGCGAGCATGATGCGTAAAGTATAACAGTGGATACCCCCTTATAAGGTGGGGCAGTTCATTGCCCACTGGGGTTTGGGACAAACATGGGTTCCTGAATGATAGAGACTCATCAAGGGCCATGTAGGAACTATTGGTTTTTGGTAGCATCGAATGTGCTCTAAGTCTCAAATTTTGCTGGGAGGCTTAGGCACATGTATTCCAAAGACCCAAAAAGCGTTTTGGGAAATTCCACCCAAAGACAGTTTTATTAAAATAATTAATTATTTTTAATGGGACCCTAAGTCTAAACTTAGGAAATTAAAATAATTAATGGGTATTAATCTAACTGTGGGTGTAACTTCTAGAAGAAGACGAGGTTCAAGCAGAAATGATCTTAGCCATTTATTAGCTTCTAATATGGGTCGTTGAATGTCAACGAGGAGATTATTTAAGGAAGCTTGAGGGTCACCTAGAAGACACACACACAGTTTAGAAGTTCGATTTTCTAAAGCAGAGTATTGATTTGGGGTAGCACCGGATGTGCTCTAGCCATTAAAATTTGGTGGAGAGGTTGGAGCACATGAGATCTCCAATACCCAGAAAGGGTTTGGGCAGATTCTAAACAGTTCAGGAGATATTAAAATAATTAATATTTTTAATGGAGTCCCTAAGTCTAAACTTAGGGAAAATAAAATATTAATGTGGATTAATATGAAATATGTTAGAATGGTCCAAAAGACATGGATCAAGCCAGATCTAATCTTAGCCATTGATTAGGGTCTTAATCTCAGCCGTTGATATGTCAACAGGAAAAGTATAAGAGGAGGCTTGAGGATCACTTGGACAACACACCAAAGTGATCAGTCATTCTATTCTCTAGAGCAGGGTTTGCTAAGAGAGATAGGATTAGTGATCAAGAGTTGCAGCTGAGGGGCATTAAGTACAGAGAGACAGAGAGGCAGAGATAGTGCCGGGAGAGCAGCGCAATAGCCGGAAGAGTGACGCAGTAGCAGCCAGAGCTCACGCATGGCCATGCAGAGGTAGCTGGGAGCTACGCAAAGCCTTAGAGAGGCCAGCGTTGCTAATGCAGACGGCCGAAAGGCTGACGCAAACCCTTCCAAGGTAACACAGGGCCAGCGCTAGGCAAAGAGGGGTTGACGCAGTCCAGAAAGGGCAGACTCTGGGGTTTCTGGGGCAGATTAGAGCTGAGGAGCTGCCAAAGCATTATCCGGGGTTTCAGCCAGGAGATTTGTCTCAAACTGAGAGGTATTACTGCCAAGGAAATTCTTGGTTGGGTAGGCTAGTTTCGACACCCAGATTGTACTATGATATTGCTTAATAAGAAAACCCTCAGATAGCTACACTGGTTTTCCCACATTGGGTTTTTCCGAGGACATTGGTCCAAAAATAACGGTGTCATTTGGCGTGATTGTTTCTGTTTCTTTCAGTCGTTGAACTATAATATGTTGAGAATGCACTAATGTTTATTTTTAGTATTTACATTGTAAATAACTTGTTAAGTAATGGAACAAGTAGGTAGGAATAAATCAGATAAAGTACATGGAGGGTTTCTAACTGCTAGACTTAGAAACTTCAACATGGTATTAGAGCATGATTGCAGATCACAGGAGGATTGAGGACATCAGCCTAGCGGAGCAATAGCAGCAGAAAACAGTTGTCCTGAGGTGACAGACACTGTTTCTAGCAAAGCAGCAACAAGGGAAGGGCGACGCAGTGCCTGCGTCATCAAGGGTGAGCCAGGAAGAGGCAGCGCAGAGGCTAAGGAAGGCAAAGGGAGCCTCACGCAGAGCCACACAGAAGCTGGGAGGGCTAACGCAGTTGGCTGAGGAGGTCGGGTTGCTAGTGCCGGGATTGTGCAGAGCCTAGGAGTTCTCACCTTTAGGTTGTTGGGATTTAGAACGCTGTGGGAATATTGCAGAGTGGAGCTGGTGAGGTACTCTAGTCAAAACAGTACCTGACAGAGCAAGGCCAAGAGGAGGGAGTTGCTATCGAGGGTTTCTAGCAGAGGAACCTAGATCAGTGGTGCGGTTGCACAAGACGATCAAAGTAGGGGGCATCTCGACAGTGGCAGAAGGATTTCTAGGAGGGAAATCAAGACTCAGAGGAAGTCCAGAAGAGAACTTCCAGACGGGAAGTAGAGACTCAAAGGAGTCGAACAGAGAACTTCCAAGAGGGAAGTAGAAGAGCATCATGGCACTACACGGAGTAAGAGACCAGGACAGGCTGGACGGAGCGTCGAACTTCGCAGTCTGGAAGGCCAGAATCTTATCTGTACTTGACAGAAATCGTGTCAAGAACTTCGCCTTGAAGGTTATAGCTATCCCAGTCGACCTCAATGATAATGACAAGTACAAGGAGGCAATGGCAAGGGCCAAGAGCATCATCCTTGACGAGGTCAAGGACCATGTAGTACCACACATTGCTGAGAAGGAAACGACATATGAGATGTGGGAGGCCCTCAAGAAATTGTACCAGCATACTTCTGTGCAGAGAAGAATGTTACTTGAGAATCAGTTGAGGTCGTATCAGATGAAGAAGGGAGAACCGATTGACACCTTCCTCGGAGGACTGAATGAGATCCGAGATAGCATCGGATGTGCTCTAGCCACGAAATTTGGTGGAGAGGTTGGGGCACATGAGATCTCCAATACCCAGAAAGGGTTTGGGCAGATTCTAAACAATTAAGGAGATATTAAAATAATTAATATTTTTAATGGAGTAAATATTAATGTGGATTAATATGAAACTGTGTCAGAATGGTCCAAAATACATGGATCAAGCCAGATCTAATCTTAGCTGTTGATTAGGGACTTAATCTCGGCCGTTGATATGTCAACAGGAAAAGTATAAGAAAAGGCTTGAGGGTCACTTGGAGAACACGCCAGAGTGATCAGTCATTCTATTCTCTGGAGTAGGGTTTGCTAAGAGAGATAGGATCAGTGATCAAGAGTTGCAGCTAAGGGGCATTGAGTACAGAGAGGCAGAGATAGTGTTGGGAGAGCAACACAATAGCCGGGAGAGTGACGCGGTAGCTGCCAGAGCTCACGTAGGGCCACAAAGAGGTAGTTGGGAGCTACGAAGAGCCTCCGAGAGGCCAACATTGTTGACGCAGAGGGCCAAAATGCTAACGCAAGGCCTCCTAAGGCTGACGCAGACACTTCTAGGGTGACGCAGGGCCAGGACTAGGCAAAGAGGGGCTGACGCAGTCCAAAAAGGGTAGACGTTGGGGTTTCTAGGGCAAGTTAGAGCTGAGAAGCTACCGTAAGGATTATACGAGGTTTTCGCCAGGAGATTTGTCTCAAACTAAGAGGTATTACTGCCAAGGAAATTCTTTGTTGGGTAGGCCAGTTTCGGAACCCTGATTGTACTCTAATACTGCTTAATAAGAAAACCCACAGATAGCTGCACTAGTTTTCCCACATTGGGTTTTTCCAGGGACATTGGTCCAAAAATAACAGTGTCATTTGGTGTGATTGTTTATGTTTCTTTCAGTTGTTGATCTGTAATATGTTGAGCATGCACTAGTGTTTATTTTCAGTATTTACATTGTAAATAACTTGTTAAGAAATGGAACAAGTAGGTAGGAATAAACCAAATAAAGTCCATGGAAGGTTTCTAACTGGTAGACTTAGAAACTTCAACATAGAGAAGCTGTTGGGAGATTATCGATAGTGAGCTTGTGCAGTGAGGGGCAGGGGTAGTTAGGTTGGAGTATCTTCTCCAGAGCCCAGGATACGCAGCAGAGAGGCAAAGAGACACCAGAAGGAGGCAGCGCAGGACCCAGGAGGGGTGACGCTGAGCCAGAAGGGCTCACGCAAAGGTTGACACTGAGCCATAAGGGCTCAGGCAGAAGCAACGCAATTTTCCAAAGGTCTGAATTTACTAAGGGAGCTGATGTTTCTGAGCCGGGAGGGCTAGAAACTGCTCCATAAGGCAAATCGATTCCCAGTTGAGCTGTCGTTGGGCCCACGCAGAGGCAGTGAAGAAATAACCAAGGACACGTTGGTTTAGTTGCCGGATCAACCGGAACTTGTCGGGTAGAGTGAGGTAATCTCACAAATTTCTTCTGTCAGTTTATTTCCTTGTAACTAGATTGTCGAGAGGGCATCCAGAGTTATATTCAGAAAACTACTGCATAATAATAAAAACCCTCAGACCTGTTGCATTGGTTTTCCCACATTGGGTTTTTCCGGGGACATTTGCCCAAAACATCTGTGTCATGTGTGTATAGTTTCTATTGTTTAGTTTCTTGTTTCGGCATATTATTTAAATGGTGTAGGCAGAAGTGTATGTATTTTAATGTTTGTCATAGGAAATTGCAAATAACTTGTTCATGTAAATCTAACAAGTAGAAGAAATATCATAAGTGTTGCAGTAGGAATTCCCGGGTTTAGGAATTTTCACATGGTATCAGAGGAGTGCAAGTGAAGCAAGAAGAACAGTGCCAGAGAACCCAACGCTAAAGGAAGAAGGGAATTCAAAATTCTTGTAGAGGCAGCAATTCCAATCACCAGAGGGTTTGCACAGTTCAGGCCAGGAGGGCTAGATTTTTGTGGTAAATCTCTCTCTAAGTGAGTCGACAGAGAGGTAAGATTTCCATATCAAAATCTGTCAATGGCAAAGGGAGCAGCGTAGCAGAAGCTTCAGTGAAGAGGATTTTTTCTGGTGGGACACAGTTTTCTGTAGGGAATTGCCCGGCAAAAAGACGTCAGAGGGAAGAAGAGACACTTGAGGGAATTTCTTCCTCAAAGAATTCCTAGCCAGGGAATTCGAATTTTCATTTGTTGAGCAGCAGCAAGGGGCAGCAAATCTACTGACTCTAGCAAGGAGTGCGTAGGCTAGCCCAGCACCAACGCAAAGGAGAGAGGAGGCAATTTGACATTTTTGCAGAGATGGCCACAGATGGGTAGAATCCCTGGAAGAGCAGCAAATTAGATCCAGTTGCTGCAGATTTCTCACATCGATCAATATTCTTGCTACAGGAGCCCAATAGAATCAGTAGTAGGAGTATCACAGTGTCAGCAGACGCAGCTATTCATTCAAATGACAGTTGCATAACTAGTTGCAGTGAATTTCTGGAAGACAGTTGCAAATCTAGTTGTAGTGACACAAGCAGTGTGAATTGCCCAGTTGCAGTATGCAGGTGCAGTTCCAGCCAGGAGATTCCCAACGCAAAGCTTCGCAGTCTAGTTTCCAATGCAGGAGGACTGTGTGAGTTGCCAGGAGGGAGTAGAGAGATTTCCCATAAGGAGATCGAGACTCAGAGGGAGTCTAGTTTCAAAGGGAGCAACCCTATGGAAGCTGGTTCTTCTAGATCTAGGGAGATCAGACTTATTATTGCAGTAGTTGCAGCTGCAGTGCAAAAGCATCAGTAGAGTAGTAGCAGCCACAATATGAGTATATCGTATTTCGCCATGTTGACAGCCATATCTCCAAGAGTGAGTTGGGGTGATTTGGTTTTGTGTTGATTTGGGGTAGCATCAGATGTGCTCTAGCCATGAAAATTGGTGGAAAGGCTAAAGCACATGAGATCTCCAAGACCCAGAAATGATTTGGGGAAATTCCACCCGGTTAGAGAGATATTAAAATAATTAATATTTTTAATGGGGTTTTGTTGTGGCCACAACCACCACCCTATTAAAACCTACTCTGGTGACAAATTTGAATGGGTCCCCTAGAAGTTTGATCTTTCATTTCTCTCAATAATAACTCTCTAAATGAGTTGTTTTTATCCCAGGGATTTTAACTCTCTACCGAGTCAAATCATCAACTCTTGATGGTTAAGATCCCCCTGAATAAATCTCTGCGGCATAATTCATTTATAACCCCATCTAGCCCTTCATTCATATCTTTCATCAGGATTTTTTCAATCCTCATAAACCTTCATGGTGCTTTATGCCCACACATATAACCAACCCCCACTCTTTACTATGGTCGTATGTGGACTCAACCCACAAAACCTTCTATCGTGCCTTTTTTTCTATTATAACACCTTTGTAATAGAAATACTTTGCAAGCATATTTAACTTACCTTTTCCGCGCCTTTTCAGTCTTTATACATTTCTCGATGCCTACATTTATCGCTATCGCAATCTCTCAATTTCCGCGGTTACACTGCGCATTTCTCTTTTGCATCCGATAAGCGAGGACCTTCCGGACTTCAAATGCAATTAACCACGTCCATATCCTTTCGGGTCCGTCATTACATCGCTTATCGCAATCGCTTATCCGCTCCTCCATCGCAAATCGCAATCGGCGGAACCCAAGGCCCATACATAAGGCATTCCACGATGGTGGACCCACCATGATAATTAAGCACAACACATATGATTTCGGGTCCGAAGCCCATCGCAAATCGCAATCGGCGGAATTCAAAGCTTATACATGAGGCGTGATGCGATACAACGGACCTGACATGACTATTAAGCATAACACATATGATTTCGGGTCCACTCCCCAATCACAAATCGCAATCGGCGAAACCCAACATTTATACATAAAGCGAGATGCGATATGGAAAACCCATCGGGATTATTAAACGCAACACATATATTTTCAGGTCTGACCAATTGCAAATCGCAATTGGCGGGGCCAGGGGTGATGTTGCATGTGACTGCCCACTACGATGTGCGATTGCGACTTGATCACATCGCAACCTTGGCTAAACCAAGGGCCGATTCTTTCATGCTTGTTCCTTTTGATTTTATAGAAGTTTTATTGAGGGCAAGATTTTGTTTTTTGGCATTTCTATCATATTTTCATAAGCAAAGCTGATGTTGATTATTTCTACAGGCAAGGACCAAGAGAAGGCAAGCGAGGTCGAAGAGCAGATGCGTAAGCATCAAGAATGGCTCCAGGTAAAAGATGCATGAGCGGATCCGAAGAATATATATATGCAAGTGTACTCTATTTAAGATCCGGCCTTAAGCATTCACGGTCGGATTTCCATGTGTTACCTGTGTATTCCGAAAATGATGTTGTTTTGGGTTTCATCATGAGGAGAGGACACACAGTCATTCTCCTTTCCATCAGCATCTATTAATTCCCCCCAGGAAATAGAACGCTCCAGCAAATGTGACCTCGACGTGTCAGTGGTTTCACCGACCGTTCTGCGTCTATATATTTTGCTTTGTCTATTGAAAAGGGAAGGAAGGTGGAAAGTCGGGGGGAAGACGAAGGGTCAGTCTTTTCTGAATAAATATTACCTCCAAATATGGGAGGGGGACTTTTTTGAGGGCAAAACAGATTTTGGATTTATTATGCTAATAAACAAGACTGTTTGGGTCAAGAAAGAGTTTTTTTCCGATTTATCTTCCTTTTCTTTCATGTGTTTAGAATCAGGGTGTTGTTGCTGGCACAAATATAAATATGTTTTGTTTTTGTGTATATTGATAACAAACAGTTTGTGACTAGTCTTGGTTATTCAAATATAATTTGTTACCATGGTTAATTCATGAGTAGTTGCTGATTCGAAACCTTGTTAAACATTAGTTGTAAGTTTTATTTGTGTGGAAAGGAATGTGTATTCCTGTATGAGTAATTAGATTGCAATTAAGATTTAATACAGCCTTGTTCATCTATGAACCAGTAATTGATTCATTTGGACTTAGAATCTATATATGATGTTTAATCTCTTTTGTTATGCTCCTGTAGGATAGATTAGAATAGTTAAGACTAGCATAAGTAGTTAGAATCTGTATAGATAGGATCTGATACATATAGGTTAGCTGTTTCTTTTGTTGATTTAATGGAAGTCTTCCTCCGGGGAGCAATCTTTCAACACCTATAATAGTTTACGGGGTCTTTTAAAACCCATCGGAACTAGCCATTCCAAACGAAAGCAAATCTAATTGGGGTCTGCGATCGGGTTGGTTCCCTTTGTTGGCATAGCGAAAATTCGTCGCGTCAACAAATTGGCGCTAGAAGGAGGGCCTAAACCGCTGTGCACAACTTTTCATGATTTCATCTATAAATGTCACACATGGATTCGAAAAGATTAATGTATGGATCGTAAAGGTCAAAAAGATCATTCTGCCCATTTGGAAGAACCTCATTTCGAAGAAGCAGAGATCCCTCTAAGTCCCATGTTTGGGTCACCCAAAGAAGAGAGACTGTGGGAGTATCCTGTCACTCAGGAACAACCAGTCAGAGTACTTACTCGGGCTTACGCTCGTTCCCTCTCTTAGCTCCCCAACTTTCACTCTTTACCTCTAACAACTAAAAGAAAGCCAAGGGTCTTTCGCATAAGAGAAGAGACATCTGCAGCCCCTTCTCTTGAAGATATTGTGCTAGAGTCTTTGCAAAGTATCGACACTCCTTGGGAGGAAATTCCTGAGGATCCCCCCTCTAAAGTTAAGCCCTGGCCTGATTTGGAAAATCCTAACAAAGAAACCTTCAACGAAAACCTCCCTATCCATAATATGTCTAACGTTCTCCCTCTAGGTGGGAATCCGCCTCTACTGCCGTCTCCAGGTAGGAATCAACCCTCACCTTCTCCAGGAGCACTCCCTCCCTGGCTTGCACAGGATGTTGTAGCGGTACCTAGGCAGCAGCATCCCTTACCCAAGAACGCAGAACGAGTATTGCCTAAATTCGACCCTGAACGGGGAGACACTGCTGATAACCATATTCACTTTTTCTTCCTAGTCGTGTGCATGTTGGGCGTAGTCGATGAAGATGTAGTATGTTGCTTATTCCCTTTTACTCTAATTGGTGCGGCCTCCACATGGTACTTTAGCTTGAGAATAGGATCGATCACCTCATGGGGTGCCTTTCAACAAGCCTTCTTAGACAAGTTTAGCGACGATAAGATGCATGCAGCCTTAGTTTTAGAACTATCCCATTTAAAAATGCAAGCCAAAGAAAAGGTCAAGGATTTTAACATCTGGTTCAACACTTTGCTCAACAGAATCCCGGCTAACGCTAGACCTACTAATGAGGTGCTCATGGAATTCTACATTACTGCTCTCCCTATCCCTACTGCGATGTGGGTCAAGAAGAGTAACGCACAAACCTTACAAGGTGATATCGATGAAGCAGTAAAAATCGAGAATGAAATGATCAGTCTCACAGCATGTCATCATACAACCGAAGAAAAGAAAGCCTCTCAGTCATCCAAGAAGAATAATGAGAGTGATAACAAAGTGGCTGAGATCAAAGAAAAGGATACCACAAATGTGGAAGGTTTGCATCGGATCATTAAGAAATTGACAAACACAGTGATCGATATGAAAAGGAATTCTGGAGAGAGTACAAATGGGAATGGAGGAGATTATAACAACAGAAAATCCTTCAAACCTTTCTATCGTAAGAAGATAGAAGGTGGTCATAGCCAGCTTGTGTTGCCTGCTCCATCCAATGAAGGGAATTTAAATATGGAAGAGTTGGCTCTTATCGGATCGCTCCTTACCGAAGAAGAATCTATAGTGGAGCTGGAGCCAGAACAAGAAAATGAGGAAGAATACCAAGTAGAAGAGCCCTTGGACGAGGAATCTCAAATCAATGTACTGTGGGATTTCTATACAAATGAGAATGATGAAGACGAACGAGGTAGTATGGCAGAAATCCACACACAAAGTAAAGGGCCACTTGCGGGCGTGATGAAACCTGTAGACCAAGCAAAGAAAGATGTTCACCCTTTGAAGGCATCCACTCCCAAAGTTCCTGTTGAGAAGGGTAGACCTAGTGATTCCAAGAGTACTCCAGTTGTGAACTGTCCACAGAAAGATAATACATCTCCAAATGCAACGAAGGCGACTCAAAATGGTAAACTCCCACCTAAGAATGGAAAAACAGATATGTTTACTCTGCCCTACCCTGTTTATAACATTGATTACAACATTGTGATGATCTTAAGAAATCTCGAGCTAATATCACATATTTCGATTTGTTAAAGTTAACGCAGCAAAGAGATTTGCTTTTGAAAGCTATGAATGAACGGAATTGCAAATCTCCCACCAATCCGAGTAGCCAAGCCAAGAAGTCGACATCCAGACCTATTAGTACCCCCAGTACAGCCCAAACGCCATTAGCCATGGAAGCCACTCTGTCAAAAATGAATCAAACACCTCAAGATGTCAATGCAGCCATAATAGGAAGGAAATCAAAATCCATGACTCCACATTTCCTTATCACATTTGAAATCTTCAACATGATCGTATACAATTGCCTGGTAGATTTTGGTGCCTTGTCCACTATTATGCCTTACGCTGTTGCTAAAAGACTTCATGGAATGCCCGACAAAACTGGAACTCGAATTATGCAACTAGACAGAATGAATGTGAAAGTAATTGCAGAATTGAAAGATGCGCTGATTCGGATGGCTGCCAAACCACAGTACTGTAATATTCCTAATTAGCCATGGCTAATTGGAATATTCGATTTTGCTCAAATTTCTATAGTTATTTGTAAATAAAAAGGTGAGGAAAATGGGACATAACTCACTTTTAGAATAAAATTCACTTCCTAGTAGCACAACGTTGTGACTTAAAGGGGAGCCAAGGGGGCCAAAGGACCACGCAGAGATGGGGCCCACGCAGACACTTGGAGGGACTGCGCAAATGGGAAAATGAACATGTGGCAAGAGGAGATTACGTTGGATGAGGTGAGCCTTGGGGATTGAGAGAGGCCAATGCTATAAAGAAGAGAGGAGCCTCCTCATTTTGGCATTCGGTTATGAGCATTTGAGCTAGTCACTTAGACTTGGAGCACGCTAGCTGTTTAGCCTGTCTGCAGCACTATTTAGTGCACTGAGTGTCTCTGTTCGGAGATCTCACCCTTAGCCTCGAGGGACTTCGAGTGCCTACTCGGGCAAGGTAATTTCAGCAATCTTGTTGCAGTAGTTTCAATCTTTGGCATTGAGGTGGAGCTGATCATTGGAGGACTGCGCAGTCTTGAGAGAGAGGGACGCAGTTTTCTGGGGGCAGTTCTGGATTGGGGGTTTGTGGAGGAGTTGAGCTGGGAGATTGAGCAAGAGATCAACTCTTGCATATTGGAGGAGTTTGGCAAAGTTTCAGGTAGTATTTTGGAGGATTCTACTCAGTGCAGCGCGAGCCTTGAGGGATTGCGTGATTCCCCAATGGGGCGATTTTCGGGGGTCGGCCATTTCAGAAAAGCTTTCTGGGTTTTTCTGAGTTTTCTAAGTAGAGTCTGATTCCAGAGTTTCAGCATTTTCTGAGGAGGGGAACAACCCCAAATCCTCATTTGATTTCCAGCAGTAGCAGTAGCACGACAGTTTCCCAGCAGCATCCGTGCAGTTCAGAGAGAGGCCATTCCTTTGCTATTCTGAGTGTATTTCTTCACTTGCCTGGTGCAAGTCGAGGTGCCATCTTTCTGATCACCTCCTGTACTCATTCCATTACTTAGTATAATAAAATGGCTTAGCATTTCTCTCTACATTTCTCGAGTCTCTGCTTATATTTCATGTTTACATTATTATATGTTGCACCACTATTATTTTTATCATTTTGAGCTTCCCGATTATTATATCATTTGTGCGTATTTGGTTGGAGTTTACTGGGGTTTTGGGGAATATCTCTAAAACGGGATATTACAGTTGTATTAGAGCATAGATCTAGCAATCCATGACACTGGGGGAAAAACCTTACATCTGTTACAGAGGTAGGAGATACAGAGACACTGGGCGTAGGTTAGAGAACACCTACGGAGAGGGAGACTTTGTTCCGGTGGTGGACGCAAAACAGGAGCCTGTGGTGGATGCAGAACAAAAGGAGCCTAGGGTGGACACAGAGCAGGAGGATCTGATGGTAGATGAGGACGGGAAGAGATTTGCAGACATGCTCCTCAAATCAGTGCAGGATCTGTCGAGGTAGATCGAGGTGATGGGGCAGAGATTCACGACAGTGGAGGCTAGACAATGTGAGAACCCGCGGGTTTTCCACGTTGGTGAGGGATCAGGTACATCCCACCATTTTCCAGAGCAAGGTGCCGCTCAGCATGAAATTACTCCGCAGATGGCCTCACATGCCCCTACACGCTCTACCATGCCCACTTTCCTAGGAGCAAACATAGGGGCCGGAGCCTAGCAGGAGGCAAAGCCTTGTCATATGGGCGATTATTTTGTAGAGTACCAGAGCTATGGGCAGGAGTTCAGGGATGCTCTCTCATTCGGAGACTTTGTTAAGCTCCAACGGGATAGTAGATCTTGTGACCATCACCGAGGGCATTGGCATTATCACGATGGAGACACCCACTGCACAGCTAGTAGGTTCCATTTTGCCTACGTTTGACAGTTCATCAAACAGTTCGGCAAGGTCCTGGGTGGAGAAGCTGGACATCTATTTCCAGCTTAACCAGATGTCGGAAGCAGAGGCCATCAAGGTGGCGACATTACATTTGGATGGTGATGCCCAGGATTGGTGGTTCCACGGGATGGTTACACTCGGACACTCCTCAATGACAACTTATGCTGAGTTCACTAGGAGATTGATGGAGAGGTTTGACCGGAGGGATCCGAAACAGCACTTTGTTGAGCTGACGAGGCTCAAACAAACCGGGAGCCTAGAGACCTACATTGCAGACTTCCTGAGGATTTCAGTGATGGTACCAGATCTATCCACGGCATGGAGGATCTACATGTTTGTTGAGGGGTTAGCAGAGCCACTTTGGGGTCTAGTCAAATCCACTAGACCAGCCACACTCCAGGATGCTATCAACAGGACACGGGACTTACAGGATGCCTTACCCAGAACCCGAACACCTTACCCCCAAAGACAAGCTTTCCAGCCTAAGGGGAAGGACGTGAGGATTCCGCCTCCAAAGGGGAATCTAGGACGAGCACAAATTGATGACGATAACAGGAGGGAGTTAAAGAAGAAGTGGTTGTGCTTTACCTGCCAGGAGTCGTGGGCACTAGGACATAGATGTGCTGCTGGCAAAGCACATTTTATTGAGGTCTTCTCCGAGAGCAGCGAGGAGGAGGATGAGGAGGATGATGTGGAGGCAGGAGATAGTCATGCTATGCAGGGTCCCTTGCCGCCTCCACCACCAACAGCAGGTGGTGTAGCTTTTGCACCTACCAGAGGAGCCCTCGCAGCATTGCGATGAGTTCCCAAGTATTTGACGATGCACGTACGAGGGACAGTACGTGGCCAACGAGTATCAGTTTTGGTTGATAGTGGGGCCACCCACAACTTCGTCGATGCATAGATGTTTGAACGGAGAGGTATACAAACAGAGAGCTTCGATGGATTCTCAGTTTTGGTCCCAGGCGATCAGACCATGGCGTGTGCTCGTTATGTTCCAGAGTTATCAGTAACGATGGGCACCTACACACTGACTGACCACTTCTTCGTGGTCAATATCCCGAACACCAACATAGTACTGGGTGTTCAGTGGCTTATCACTCTAGGGAAGGTCACTACAGATTGGAAGGCCCTAGAGATGGAGTGGGATGATGAGAAGACAGGGAGGCATGAGAAGATACGGGGATAGCACACATATCCGCCTCAGACTGTTTCGGCTCATCGGATGGAGGCAGTCTTCCGGAAGGGAGACATAGAGTGGGCAGTGGAGCTGTGTGCATCAGAGGCAGGGACTACAGGGCAAACAGTGCACCCAGAGATACAGTCCATCCTTGACCGGTATGCTTCAGCATTTGGGGAGATTTCTCCAAGACAGCCACCGGACCGGGGGTTTGAGCACACCATTGAGCTTGAGTGGGGCATACAGGCAGTGATTACCACCCCCTATAGGCATCCCAACAAGGCCTATCGGGATGAGATTGAGCGGGCCATTCAGGAGTTGCTGGCTCTTGGGCACATTTGGCCGAGCACAAGTCATTTTGCTTCTTCTGTGGTGTTGGTGAAGAAGAAGGACGGCACATTGAGGATGTGCATTGACTATAAGGCCCTGAACAAGAAGACACTGAAGAATAGGTACCCCATACCCAGGATCGATGAGTTGAGGATGAGTTGAGAGGAGCACGGTTCTTCTCAAAGATTGATTTGAGATCTGGGTACCATCAGATTCGCGTGAGGGAACTGGACATTCCCAAGACCGCCTTCAGGTGTCACTATGGGCACTTTGAGTTTTTGGTGATGCCCTTCGGGCTAACCAACGCCCCAGCTACATTCCAGTCTTGCATGAATCACATCTTCCGCAGTCACTTAAGGAAGTTTTTGTTGGTGCTCTTTGATGATATCCTCATTTACAGCAAGACTTGGGAGGAGCATCTCCAGCACATTGAGATAGTATTGCGCATCTTGGAGGAGCAGCAGTTCTATGCCAAGCTCTCCAAGTGTGAGTTTGGGTTTACGGAGATGTTATACTTGGGACACATCATAGGGGTGGACGGAGTGAGGGTCCACGAGGAGAAGATCAGGGCCATCAGAGATTGGTCGGAGCCTAGAAACGTGACAGAACTTCGAGGATTCATTGGCATTTTCACTTACTACCGGAAGTTCGTCAAGGGTTTCTCACAGCTTGCTGCACCCCTGACAGATTTGATGAGGAAGGGGGCATTCAGTTGGTCGGATACAGTGCAGCGAGCCTTTACTGCCCAGTGCTTGCATTGCCGGATTTTACGTAGCCATTTGTTTTGGAGTATGATGCGTCGGGAGAGGGGATCGGCGCAATATTGATACAGGGAGGTCACCCTATAGCCTTTGAGAGTCGGAAGCTCCTTCTGCACGAGAGGTTGTATTCTATATACGACAAGGAGATGCTGCCCATCATGCATGCATTGGCCAAGTACCGGAAATTTTGGTGGGTAACAAGTTCAGGGTGAGGACTGATCACAACAGCCTCAAGTTCTTTTTGGAGCAGAAGCAGCTACAGGAGAGGCAACAGAAGTGGATCAGTAAGATCCAAACATATGACTTTGACATTGAGTATGTCAAGGTTAAGAACAACGTGGTAGCAAATACCCTTTCACGTAGACCAGCCATGTTGTCTCTTATGAGCTTGGACGCAAACTGGAGGACTCGACTCCTAGTAGAGTACTCCAAGGATAGATTTGCATGTGAGGTTCTGGATGGGCAAGTGGCGGATGACAGGTACAGGGTGGTCGTTGAGATCATCTACTACAAGGACAGGATCTTCTTGACTGAGGGATCTCATCTCAAGAAGAAGATACTTTAGGCATCACATGATTCACCATTGGCAGGTCATCAGGGGTTTACCAAAACCTACAGGGCCATTAGAGAGAGGTTCTCATGGAAGGGTCTCAAGGAGGACATACTCCAGCATGTCCAGGAGTGCGATGTTTTCCAGAGGAACAAGGGGGAGATGAACCATCCAGCAGGACTATTGCAACCTCTTCCCATTTCGGAGGGGAAATGGGAGTTTATTTCGATCGACTTCATCATACGGTTGCCCATGGTACAGGGCAAGGATTGCATCTTTGTCGCCATTGATTGGCTGACAAAGTACTCACACTTTTTCGCCATCTCCGCACACTACACAGCAGCGGAGGTGGCCAAGCTGTTCTTCAGAGAGATTTTCAGATTACATGGTCTTCCCAAGACCATCACCAGTGACAAGGACAGTCGTTTCATGGGCGGATTTTGGCAAGAGCTTTTCCAGTTGGTGGGGACAGAGTTGACATCGAGTACCAGTTATCACCCACAGACAGAGGGGCAGACAGAGATAGTTAACAAGTGGTTGGAGGGCTATTTGCGTAACTATGTCAGTGGGCAGCAGCGAGCATGGCTGAAGTGGTTGCATCTGGGGGAGTACTGCTACAACACTACACATCACATGTCCATTGGTATCTCACCATTTTATACTTTGTAAGGATATCATCCCTTATCTTTTGCTGACGTGATGTTTGGTGCTAGCAAGGCTCCGAGAGCCAAGATTTGGATCCAAGAGAGTTAGGATATTCTCCAAGCTCTCAAGGATAATATGGCTACAGCGCAGAACCAGCAAAAGCTGTATGCTAACAGGGGTCGGGTGGAGAGCCAGTCTGAGGTAGGGGACTTGGTCTACCTACGATTACAGCCATACCGACAATCGTCACTGAAGCAGAAGGGGGCTGAGAAGCTCAAGCCCCGCTTTTATGGGCCATACAGGGTGATATGCAGGATTGGACGGGTTGGTATGAGTTGGAGCTGCCCCAAGCAGCAGATTCATAACGTCTTTCATTTATCATGCCTGAATAAGGCATTGGATAGCATGTGACAGGACAGATTGAGCTACCACCCACAGATGATGAGGGGATTTGGTGTTGAGCCAAGGTATTATTGATACCAGGGAGGGCAGCTACGGACAGACAATCCAGGATTCTTGGTGAGATGGAAGATTTGCCGGATGAGATGCACTTGGGAGAGTGAGAAAATTTTGCAGCATTCCATCACTTTCAGTTGCTTAGGACAAGCAACATTTTGCCGGGGGAGACTGTAATATTCCTAATTAGCCATGGCTAATTGGAATATTCGATTTTGCTCAATTTTGCCTTATATAGTTATTTGTAAATAAAAAGGTGAGGAAAAGGGGACATAACTCACTTTTAGAATAAAAGTCACTTCCTAGTAGCACAACGTTGTGACTTAAAGGGGAGCCAAGGGGGCCAAAGGACCACGCAGAGATGGGGCCCAAGCAGACACTTGGAGAGACTGCGTAGATGGGAAAAGGAACACGTGGCAAGAGGACATTACGTTGGAGGAGGTGAGCCTTGGGGATTGTGAGAGGCCAATGTTGTAAAAGAGAGAGGAGCCTCCTGATTTTGGCATTTAGTTATGAGCATTTGAGCTAGTCACTTAGACTTGGAGCACACTAGCTGTTTAGCCTGTCTGCAACACTGTTTAGTGCACTGAGTGTCTTCATTCAGAGATCTCACCCTTAGCCCTGGGGGACTTCGAGTGCCTCCTCGAGCAAGGTAGTTTTAGAAGTCTTGTTGCAGTAGTTTCGATCTTTGGCATTGAGGTGGAGCTGATCATTGGAGGACTACGCAATCTTGAGAGAGAGGGACGCAGTTTTTTTGGGGGCAGTTTCGGATTGGGGGTTAATGGAGGAGTTGAGCTGGGAGATTGAGCAAGAGATCAACTCTTGCATATTGGAGGGAGTTTAGCAGAGTTTTAGGTAGTATTTTGGAGGATTCTACTCAGTGGCAGCGCAGAGCCTTGAGGGATTGCATGATTCCCCAAGGGGGCGATTTTCGAGGGTCGGCCATTTCAGAAAAGCTTTCTGGGTTTTTCTGGGTTTTCTAAGTAGAGGCTGATTCCAATGTTTCAGCATTTTCTGAGGAGGGCAACAAACCCAAATCCTCATTTGATTTGCAGTAGTAGCAGCAACACAGTAGTTTCCCAGCAGCATCCACGCAGTTCAGAGAGAGGTCATTCCTTTGCTATTCTGAGTGTATTTCTTTACTTGTCTGGTGCAAGTCGAGGTGCCATATTTCTAATCACCTCCTGTACTCATTCCATTACTCACTATAATAAAATGGCTTAGCATTTCTCTCTGCATTTCTCGAGTCCCGGCTTATATTTCATGTTTACATTATTATATGTTGCACCACTGTTATTTTTATCATTTTGAGCTTCCCGGTTATTATATCATTTGTGCGTATTTGGTTGGAGTTTACTAGGGTTTTGGGGAATATCTCTAAAACGGGATATTACAAGTACACACAAGTCATTGACATAGTGGTAATCGACATACCCGAGGCATATGGAATGCTGCTTAGTAGGGACTGGTCAGCAAATCTGAATGGGTATTTCTCAACTGATTGGTCCAATCTCTTGTTGCCTTAGAAGGGAAAAGGTGGTATGCTAAGAGTTGATCGAAAAAGATACATGAAGTATGTAGTGACTGAACTAAACGACCCCAATGAACCTGTAATGTTTACCAACTCTACCCTTGGGAATTATAGTTTCGATGTTTGTGCCACAGAAACTTGTTTTGGAGAATTCCATGCAGTGACAATTGAAGAAACTACAATAAACACATAGTTGGAAGCTATCCCCTGTAGTCCGACTGATGAGCTACCCTGTAATATGGTAGATGATAGGGCCAATTTCGTAGAAGGCAGTTCATTTGATATAACATCAGATTCTATGTTTTGGACACTCCACTTTGATGGCTCTAATTGCCTTGAAGCTGCAGGTGCTGGGAGCATTCTCATTGACCCTCAAGGGAACCAACATCTAATGGCCACCCAGTTGGAGTTCGCATGCACCAACAACACGGTAGAATACGAAGGCTTGTTGCAGGGCCTGAAAAAAGCCATTGATATGAAGGTATAAAATATTAAAGTTTTTGGTGACTCACAGATAATTGTGGACCAAGTAAGGAAAATGATACATTGCAATCCGCCACACCTGGTAAGATACCAACATGAGGTATGGAGCTTAATTGACAGTTTTGATTCTTTCAATATCACATACATACCTCGAGGGCAAAACTTTTGCCTAATCTTAGATTAAACAAGAATAAATATTATGTTGAATTGATTTTCAGACCACTCGTGCCTGATAACATCTCAAATTGGCGGGTGTTCGAAGGCAATGAGCAAATCCTTGAGTTCCTGCATTGCGGAAAAACATTCAAAAATGCAGTCATTGATGAAGAAGAGCATGACAAACTTATGAACAGAAGTGAAGATGAGGAAAATGATCAGCCCAATATAATCCCCAAGTCAGTTGTCAAGATGGAGCACTTTTATGACCTGCATGATAAATTTAAGAAGCCGACTAACTACAAAATGCATAGCTCATCCATGAAGTATGAGTCAGTCAACCTTGGAACCAAAGCCATCCCACTTCGAAAGGTTAACAAAGACGAGGTAATATCTTTTATTGAGAAATTTATTATCAACAGGTTTGGCATCCCTGACACTCATATTTGATAATGCTTCTTACTTTTCATCACTAACATTGACTGAATTTGCTATCGATAAATCAATTCGCATAAGGTATGCATCAAACTATTACCCCCAAGGAAATGGAGTTGCAGAGTCCTCAAATAAAAACCTCATCCGCATAATCCGTAAATCCGTCGCTGACAACCAGAGGAACTGGCACAACGCCCTAACAAACCCCCTTTGGGCTGATAGAGTCACCCCAAAAGTAGCATTAGGAAACTCCCCATACTTCCTCGTCTATGGACAGGAAGCCATCTTGCCTCCCAACGTTACCCTTCCTTCGTTACAACTCTCCCAAGCCTCAAGAGGGACCCCTTCAGCCTTACTTCAAAGAAGGATCAACCAACTGGTGAGGTTGGAGGAATTGAGATATAATGCCAAAAACAAGTTCAAGAATCACCAAATGATTGTGAAGAGATCGTTTGATCGCCATCTGGCAAGAGATAAAGATTACCAAGTCGGAGAGCTTGTCTTGAAATGGGACAAGTTGAGTGAGAGAAAAGGTAAGCACATGAAATTCCAACACTTATGGCTGGGCCCGTTCCAAGTTGAGGAAAAAATTGGTCAAGGAACCTATAGATTGAAAACTTTACAGGGAGAAACCGAAAAACTCCCTAATAATGGCCAACATCTTAAGAGGTACTTCCAATGGGCACCACATGGTGGTTACCTCCTAAGTAGGTTAGGATTCATTTTATTTTTGTTGTTAGCTTAGTTATATTTTCATCCTGTCTGTTCTTGTTTTACACAAAGTTTATCTTCCTGTTGTTTTGAATTTCAGTCCTTTTCAGTCAATTGATTTTGGTCTTTCAGTCTCGTTTGCACCTTTTATAACCCTCTTCTAATTGCCCTCATTCACTATCTTCATCTTTTTGCTTCCCTCATTAACTTGATGATGAGTCTACAGATCCTAAATTCATTATTACCTTGCAAATCAAGTGAGCCTTCGATGAGCCTATGAGAACTTGCAAAATCAGCGGCGAAATTCGAGTCAAAGCCACTCATTGGCACATGTTGGGAACTAGGAAGGCTCTGTTGATAACCTAGATACCCGAAGCATGTAGGGACATCAAAATCCCACCTAGACCTAGCCTATACTTGCCTATGAGGTTTGCGTTATTCTCCATTGGTTGCATCCACCACACTAAAATTTCCAATATCTGTCATCTATAAGCCAACCTCCTTTCATGGGCTAAGCTCACTGTCATTTATCCTGTGGCAAATGCAATTGTGCTCCAGTCCTTATGCCTGAAACTGGAAGGACTTATTTAAAAGAAAATGAAATGTCGAGTCCTTGTGCCAATCTGGAAAGACAGGTTGTTTGGGAAGCTAGTTGGAGTAGGCATTGTTGCTGGGCTCAGAGTACCAGTTGACACAGCAAGCCCAACCTTGCTTAAGCAGTTTAAAAATATGGCATGATCCATGACTGCGCCCCATTCGATCATACGAAAGTATAGCACTAAAATTTCTTACATAAAGTGCAAATAAGTATATCTACATATATTCATCAACCTTGATGTATGATAAAGAGCTGAGGTACACACCTAAATAGGTATTAACAAACCAGTGATGGCCCCGAAAGGATTTTCAAAGTAGAAAACAGGTAAAGGAGGGTCCATAAATCCCATAATACGACCATTGGAGAATGCCTATCAAAACCTTATTAGTAAGTAGAAGCCATTTGTCTTTATCCCACCCAAAGCAATTAATGCTGAAGTGGAACCCATCCCTGTCTATCTATACAGTTTACATTTCAAGTTTATCTTAACACCCTCATGTTCTACGAATCAAAGTTTATTTGGTAACAGAGATAACTGGTTCGCCCAGCGGTTCGTAATTTGTTGGGGTCACAACCACCAACCTATTAAAACCTGATCTGGTGACAATTTGAATGGGTCCCCTAGAAGTTTGATCTTTCATTTCTTCGAATGATAGCTCTCTGAATGAGTTGTTTTTATCCCAGGGATTTTAACTCTCTGCCGAGTCAAACCTTCAACTCTTAATTGTTAAGACCCCCCTGAATAAATCTCTGCGGCATGATTCATTTATATCCCAGTCTAGCCCTTCATTCATATCTTTCATTGGGACTTTTTCAATCCTCATAAACCTTCATGGTGCAATATGCCCACACATATAACCAACCCCCACTCTTTACTATGGTCGTATGTGGACTCAACCCACAAAACCTTCTATCGCACCTTTATTTCTATTATAACACCTTTGTAATAGAAATACTTTGCAAGCGTATTTAACTTACCTTTTCCGTGATTTCTCGGTCTTTATACATTTCTTGATGCCTGCCTTTATCACTATTGCAATCTCTCAATTTTTGCGGTTACACTACGCATTCCTCTTTTGCATCCGATAAGTGAGGACCTTCCTGACTTAAAATGCAATTAACCACGTCCATATCCTTTCGGGTCCGTCATTACATCGCTTATCCACTCCTCCATCGCAAATCGCAATCGACAGAACCCAAGGCCCATACATAAGGCGTTCCGCGATATGGCAGACCTACCGTGATTATTAAGTGCAGCACATATTATTTCAGGTCCGAAGCCCATCGCAAATCACAATCGGAAAAAATCAAAGTTTATACATAAGGCGCAATGCGATACAACAGACCCTACGGGACTATTAAGCATAACACATATGATTTCGGGTCCGCTCTCCAATTGCAAATCGCAATTGGCGAAACCCAACGTTTATACATAAAGTGTGATGTGATATGGCGGACCCGTCGGGATTATTAAACGCAACACATATATTTTCGGGTCTGGCCAATCGCAAATCGCAATTGGTGGGACCAGGGGTGATGTTGCATGTGACTGCCCGCTGCGATGTGCGATTACCACTTGATCGCATCGCAACCTTGGCTAAACCAGGGGCCGATTCTTTCACACTTGTTCCTTTTGATTTTATATAAGTTTTATTAAGGGCAAGATTTGTTTGTTTTGGTATTTCTATCATATTTTCATAAGCATAGCTGATGTTGATTATTTTTGCATGCAAGAACTAAGAGAAGGCAAGTGAGGTCGAAGAGCAGATGCGTAAGCATCAAGATTGGCTTCAAGTAAAAGATGCATGAGTGAATCCGAAGAATATATATATGCAGGTGTACTCTATTTAAGATCTGGCCTTAGATGTTCACGGTCGGGTTTCCATGCGTTACCTGTGTATTCCGAAAATGATGTTGTCCCGGGTTTCATCATAAGAGGACACGTAGTCATTCTCCTTTCCATCGGCATCCATTCATTCCCCCAGGAAATAAAACGCTCCAACAAATGTGACCTCGACGTGTCAACGATTTCACCGACTGTTCTACGTCTATATATTTTGATTTGTATATTGAAAAGGGTAGGAAGGTGGAAAGTTGGGGGGAAGACGGAGGGTCAACCTTTTTCTACATAAATATTACCTCCAGAGATGGGAGGGGGACTTTTTCGAGGGCAGAACAGCTTTTGGATTTATTGTGCTAATAAACAAGACTATTTGGGTCAAGAAGGAGCCTTTTTCCGATTTATCTTCCTTTTCTTTCATGTGTTTAGAATCAAGGTGTTGTTGCTGGCACAAATATAAATATGTTTTTTTTCGGTGTATATTGATAACAAACAATTCGTGACTAGTCTTGGTTATTCAAATATAATTTGTTACCATGGTTAATTCATGAGCGGTTGCTGATTCGAAACCTTGTTAAACATCAGTTGCAAGTTTTATTTGTATGGAAAGGAATGTGCATTCCTGTATGAGTAATTAGATTGCAATTAAGATTTAATATAGCCTTGTTCATCTGCGAACCAGTAATTGATTCTTTTGGACTTGGAATCTATATATGATGTTTAATCTCTTTTGTTATGCTCCTGCAGGATAGATTAGAATAGTTAGGAGTAGCATAAATAGTTAGAATCAGTATAGATAGGATCTGATACATATAGGTTAGTTGTTTCTTTTGTTGATTTAATGGAAGTCTGCCTCTAGGGAGCAATCTTTCAACACCTATAACAGTTTACGGGGTCCTTTAAAACCCGTCGGAACTAGCCATTCCAAACAAAAGCAGATCTAATCAGGGTCTGCGATTGGGTTGGTTCCCCTTGTTCGCATAGTGAAAATTCGCCACGTCAACAAGTTCTTAAGTCTAAAATTAGGAAAATTAAAAGCTTAATGGGTATCAATATAAAACTAGGTGAGAATGTTCTAAATGACATGGATCAAGCCAAATCTAATCTTCGCTGTTGATTAGGGACTTAATCTCGTCTGTTGAAGACTCAACAGGAAAAGTATAAGAGGAGGCTTGAGGGTTAGTTGAAGATACACCAAGATTGATCAGTCAGTTCGATTTTCTGGAGCGGGGTTTGCTGAGAAAATTCGAACAAGTGATCAGAATTGCAACGAGGGGTAGTGAGTGCATAGCAGAGAGGCAGAGATAGTGTCGAAGGACCAACGCGGAGATTGAGAAGGCTACACAGAGCCAGCAGGAGCTACGTAGAGGGCCAAAGTGACTGCGCAGATGCTAGCAGGGCCTACGTGGTTGACGCAAAAGGCCAGAGAGCCAACGCAAAGCAGTAGAACGCTGAAGCAGGGGGTTTCAGAGTGACGCAGAGGCTAGGAGGGCAGACGCAGAGCCTCAGAGAAGCATTGGAGAGATTTTCATGGAGCAGACTTGCTAAATATCTACTTCCGAAGAGATGTATTACCGCCAAATAGATATCTCTGTTGGGTGAGCCAGTTTGGCACCCTAGTTGTACTCAAGAAAGTCACTTAATAATAAAACCCTCAAAACTACTACATCGGTTTTCCCATGTTGGGTTCTTCCGAGGACGATTGTCCAAAAATAACGGTGTCCCTTGTGTTTTTCTCTATTATTTTCAGTTGATGATCTGTAGATGGTTGAGATTGCATTTGTGTTTATTTTCAGTATTTATATGGTTAAATAACTTGTTAAGAAATAAACAAGTAGGTAAAATAAACCAGATAACACAGGAAGAATTTCTGACGTGTTAGACTTAGAAAATTTCAACATGGTATTATAGCTTTGCAGATCACAAGAGCGCTGAAGACACGAGCTAAATCAAAAAATTTGCAGCAGAAACAACTATACCGAGAGAGAGATTTTTTCCTAAGCAGAAGGCAGCAGTAAAGGAGTGACATAGAGGGCCTGCATGATCATTTCGAGCCAAATAGAGGGTCAGCGCAAAGGCAGAGAGAGGCAGAAGAGGCTCGTGAAGAGCCACGTCATCCTACTCAGTCACGTAGGCTTGACGCAATTGGCCAAGAGGAGCGATTCAGCCTTGCTGGGATTGCGCAGAGCTAAGAGGCTCAGTTTCTTCAGCAACTGGGGCCTAGGGAGCTGTGGGCGGATTATGGATTGGGAAGTTGGTGGGGTGTTGTTGTTGTCAAAGCAAAACAGTACCTAACGGGATAAAACAAAGGTAGAGGGAACCGCTGCCTTGAGGGATTTCTAATCAAGAAATCCATATCCGTGTTGCAGGTGCATAGAGGATTGGAGATGAGCAATTCGATAGTTGGCAGGAGGATTTCCTGGAGGGAAATTGAGACTCAGAGGGAGCCTAGGAGAGAACTTCCAAAAGGGAAGTCGAGACTCAGAGGAAGTCCAGTAGAAGAGCGGAGACGGCAATGAACGGACTGAGGGATCAGGACAGGTTGGACGGGGCATCCAACTTTGTCATCTGGAAGGCCAGGATCTTGTCTGTTCTAGATAGACATCGCATCAAGGGTTTCGCCTTGAGAACCTGGGTATCCCAATGGACCCAACTGATAATGAAAGATATGAGGATGAAATGGTGAAGGCAAAGTGCGTAATCCTTAATGGGGTCAAGGATCATGTGATACCGCATATTGCGGAGAAGAACATGGCAAAGGAGATCTAGGATACCTTGACGACATTATATCAGGGCACTTCCGTGCAAAGGAAGATGTTGTTGGAGAATTAGTTGCGGATGTATCAAATGCAGAAGGGGGAGCAGATAGATCTATACCTCAGTAGATTGCAAGACATTTGGGACCAATTTACTTCCACAGGGACCACACCGAATTAGGAGTTTATGGTGAGGACCGTCATGAATGTAGTTTCCGAGGATTGGGAGACATTTGACCAAAGCATTTTGGGCAGAGTTGATCTTCCAGGATGGGAAAAGATGTGGGCAGCTCTTCACCAAGAAGAGATCAGATAGTTGACCAAGGCAGGAAGTAGTAGCAAAGGAGGTCGAATCAAGAAAGAGGAGGAGGATGCAGCTCTGGCATCTGTGGGACAACAGGGGAAGAGGAAGAAGAAGGATATCTCAATGTGGGGCGTTAGGTCATTATGCAACCCAGTGTCCTAGGATGAAGAATAAGGGAGAGACTTCAGACTCCAAGGCAGCTCCGTCTAAGGTGGAGAAAGAAGTCAAGACGGATGACGATTGTGACATGAGTGCTCATGCACCTCTAGAGAAGAGGTGGGGTGACATCGAGTTGTACTCTGGAGGACTACAAAAGATGAGGGGCAGGATCCTTGAGGTGCCCAAACTCTTGGATCATATCCAGCTACGGGAGCTCCGAATGACAGTAACAGGATGACAGATGTCGATAGAAGCAAGATGTGGATGGAGCGACAAGGCAGTGCTAGAGTGTAGAGGTCTGTAGTAGTGCAGTGGAGGTTGCAATAGTGCGAGAGGCACAGAGGTAGTTGCAGCAGTGCAGAGAGGCACAAAGACGGTTGCAGCAGTGCAAGAGGCACAGAGGTGCTTGCAGCAGCACAATGGCAGTAGAGGGAGCACAGGATAGTAGCAGAGGTAGCTTCAGCATCAGGAGGCTTCTGGACTAACAAGGATGTCAGTAGTTGGGTAGATCAGTTACTTACTGAGTTGCAATGCAGTAGTTAGCAGTGGTTGTGCTATGGGCAGCACGTTGAGAGAGTGTTGTAGTGTTGGAAAAAAGGACCAGCAGCAGCACAGATGCAGAGGGAGCTACAGTACAAATGTAGCAGTGGTAGTGGCAGAGCCATGGGCAGTAGGGACAGGAGGCAGCGATGTTGTGGATGTTGGGCAGTAGGCCAAGCATCAACACAAGTACCGATGCTGGATGATCAGTGTGATGTTTAGTGGTGGAACATTACTAGAGCACATTCCTCGCTAAGAGGGAGTGTTGACTTGGGGTGGCATCGAATGTGCTCTAGCCATGAAAATTGGTGGAGAGGCTAAAGGACATGAAATCTCCAAGACACAGAAATGGTTTGGGGAAATTCCACCCAGTTAGAGAGATGTTAAAATAATTAATATTTATAATGGGGATCCTAAGTCTAAACTTAAGAAAATTAAAATATTAATGGGCATTAATATAAAACTGGGTGAGAATGTTCTAAATTACATGGATCAAGCCAAATCTAATCTTATTCGTTGATTAGGGACTTAATTTCGGCTGTTGAAGACTCAACAGGAAACGTATGAGAGGAGGCTTGAGGGTCAATTGGAGATACACCAAGATTGATCAATCAGATCGATTTTCTAGAGCGGAGTTTGCTGAGAAAATTCGAACAAGTGATCAAAGTTGCAGCAAGGGGCAATGAGTGCATAGCAAAGAGGCAGAGATAGTGTCGAAAGACCAGCGCAGAGATTGAGGAGGCTACGCAGAGCCAGTAGGAGCCACACAAAGGGCCAGAGTGACTGCACAGAGGCTAGCAGGGCCTGCGTGGGTGACGGAGAGGGCCAGAGAGCTAGCGCAAAGTAGCAAAAGGTTGACGAAGGGGATTTTAGAGTGACGTAGAGGCCAGGAGGGCTGACGCAGAGCCTCAGAGAAGTGTTGGAGAGATTTTCATGGAGCAGACTTGCTGAATATCTGCTTCCAAAAAGAGCCATTACTGCCATATAGATATCTCTGTTGGGTGAGCCAGTTTGACACCCTAGTTGTACTCAAGAAAGTTGCTTAATAATAAAACCCTCAAAACTGCTACACCGGTTTTCCCAAGTTGGGTTTTTCCGGAGACGATTGTCCAAAAATAACGGTGTCCCTTGTGTGTTTATCTGTTATTTTCAGTTGATGATATGTAGATGTTTGAACTACATTTGTATTTATTTTCAGTATTTATATGGTTAAATAACTTGTTAAGAAATAAACAAGTAGGTGAAATAAACCAGATAATGTAGGAAGAATTTCAGACGTGTTAGACTTAGAAATTTCAACATTTTGTAGCCCTAGAGAGCTACACATGAGCAGGATCCTTGTGGATCCATCCTCTCGGATCAATTCCTTACTACGGGAGCCCAGAACAGAGGTAACAGGATGGACTGGGCCAATTGATGCAGAGCGTAGGAGTGACAGTTGCAGTGGCTAGTAGCGCCATAGACTGAGCAGCGTAGAGTAGAGTTGGCAGCAGTGCAAATGGCACAGAGCAGAGGTCAGCAGCAGCGTAGAAGCTTCATAGAGTCAGCACAAAGACTAGCAGCAGTCAAACTCCAGCAGCGAGATGCATCATACTGAACACCAATTCAGTAATTTGGGATGATTTTCCATTGTTGATGCAGTAGCAGTAGCAATTGGAGAAGGTTGTTGTGCAGATGCAGTTCGCAGTGGCAGTGTCAACAGTAGCACAAATGTAGAATTAAGAGGGAGTTGTAGTACGGATGCAATGTTGACAGTGGCAGGGTCAGCAGTAGTACAGTTGCAGCAACAGCGCAGTACTTGGTGGACAGCATGTTAGACATCAGCAGCGCAAAGGACGATGTTATGAAGTCAGGGTGATGTTTCACGGGGAGGCATTACTTGAGCACATTCCTTGCTAAGAGGGAGTGTTGATTTCTAGTAGCATTGGATGTGCTCTAAGTCTCAAATTTTGCAGGGAGGCTTAGGCACATGTATTCCAAAGAACCCAGAAAGTGTTTTGGGAAATTCCACCCAGAGATAGTTTTATTAAAATAATTAATTATTTTTAATGGGACCCTAAGTCAAAACTTAGGAAATTAAAATAATTAATGGGTATTAATCTAACTGTGGGTGTAACTTCTAGAAGAAGACGAGGATCAAGCAGAAATGATCTTAGCCATTGATTAGCTTCTAATTTTGGCCATTGAATGTCAACGCGGAGATTATTTAAGGAAGCTTGAGGATCACTTGGAAGACACACAAAGAGAGTTCGAAGTTTGATTTTCTGAAGCAAAGCAACTATCGGGAGAATATCGATAGTGAGCTTGTGCAGTGAGGGGCAGGGATAGTTGGGTTGGAGTACCTTCTCCAGATCCCAAGATATGTAGCAGAGAGGCAAAGAGACACTAGAAGGAGGCAACGCAAGACCCAAGAGGGGTGACGTTGAGCCAGAAGGGCTCACGCAGAGGTTGACGTTGAGCCAGAATGGCTCACACGGAAGTAGCGCAGTTCTCCAAGCAGAAGGCTGAATTTGTTGAGGGCACTGACATTTTTGAGCCGAGAGGGCTGGAAACTGCTCCAGAAGGCAAATCGATTCCCAGTTGAGTTGGCACAAATCCTTAGACGCTGACGCTAGGCCTATGCAGAGGCAACACAAAAATAGTCGGGGACACGTTGGTTTAGCTGTTGGACCAGCTAGAACTTGCCAGGTAGAGTGAGGTAATCTAACAAATTTCTTCTGCCTGTTTATTTCTCTGTAACTGGATTGTCGGGAGGGAAACCAGAGTTGTATTTAGAAAACTACTGCATAATAATAAAAAGCCTCAGATCTACTGCACCGGTTTTCCCACACTGGGTTTTTCCGAGGACATTTGTCCAAAAACAACTATGTCATTTGTGTGTATCTTTCTCTATTGTTCAGTTTCTTGTTTCGACATATTATTTAAATGGTGTAGATTGTAGTGTATGTATTTCAATGTTTACCATAGGAAACTGCAAATAACTTGTTCATGTAAATCTAACAAGTAGAAGAAATATCATCAGTGTTGCAGTAGGAACTCCCAGGTTTAGGATTTTTCACAGGAATCAAGGTGATGGTCATGGAATGGGGTAGAGCTCATGTCATGGCTTTTACCCACGTGCTAAATGCTTTTGTCCCAGCCATATTTTGCATTTTGTGGTACAATTTCCTGTTGAATGTGGCCAATTATACTTTTTCTTTTACATTTCGCTGCATCAACCTTCGGGCATCATTCCAAGCCCGACCCAAGATGTGGGGCAAGGGCACAGAGTGGCTAACTCTATGTGGACCCAGTGGAGGAATGTGGACCTAGGTGGGAGGAGAGATGATTGGGGGTGTAACCAGCGGAAGGGGAGTAATATTTGTGAATCAGGGAGCAAGACCACACAACCAAAATTAGGGTTCCCCATGTAGCACCATCCCTAAAACCAATAATTCAATAAAAGAGATCCCACGGGACTAGGGTGCAAGGTTAACATCCCAAAAGAAACCTAGGGAACAAGAGCACAGACGTAGACCACTCTTTTTGTTGAATCTCCCCATTAATCCATGCACAAGGTTTCCATGATAAATAAGCTAGAATACTCAATTACCGAATAACACGGCATACCTTTAGGTTTGGGAGGCCCACCTTCAAACATACGATCATGATAGATGGGTGAGGGACCACATGGCTACCTCAAGTGGCGGAGAAATGGCACATCGAGCTAGTTGGTGGTTGCGAGGGGTTGTTCGTTGTTGGCTGAGGACCATCATGGAGAAAAATTTCTCCTAGTGATATCACCCAAAAAATGGTGGGTAACAGGATTGATTGTCACTTGTCACTACTACTAGCAACCTACATCCACATCTCTAAGTCAGGGCCTAGAAATTTTACCCTAAGACGTTGTTGCATCTAAAAGAAAGATAAAAGCATATATAGACACAACTAAAAGAAAATAAAAAAGGCAAACGGTGGTTGATACTAATAATAAGCACATGGAAAAAACCTATCCAAAGCTCTACCCCCCTCATTAGCCATCACCTAGTTCCTAAGCATATCATACTCATCAAAGGAACTTATAATGTCCTAACCCCGATGAGCAATAAACAACTACATCTTTAAGGGGTATTGGAAAAACATAAAGCAAGCTAGTCATCCAAGCTATGCAAGAAAGAAAAGAAAAACCATTGAATTAAATGTTAGTTTTTGGGGTAGCAGCGGACAGATTTTCTAGTCTATGTGATGTCTAAGAAGCTAAGGAACATGAGCTCTCCAAAACCTACAAAAGGTTTTGCAAGAAAAGACTTGGAGACACCTCAATTAAATTAATTAGCCATAATTAAAATCTTTCCTAACTTAGGAAAAGTGGTTAATTAAATTGAATTAGTTGAGGAGGTTTGATTTTGCTATGGAGGCTGCTATTAATGAATTCAAGTTGATCTTAGCCATCAGTTAAGATGTAATTGTGGCCATTGAGACTCCAACGACATCAATTGTGAGTTGAGCAGTTCGACTACCCAGTTGCAGGGATTCAACAAGGGCTCAATTGAAGCTAGGGAAGCATCAGAGACAAAGGGATCACAAGAGATTTGGGAGCAAGAAGTCCAGAGGAGATTTCCTTAGTGTTTTCCAGTGTCCGAGAGATAGGAAGAGGACGTTGAATTCATCTGCAAAGGAGGCCACTACAGCTAGTGAGAGTAGTCAGATTTCCCAGTGTGAGTTGCCAAAGTAGACCACATTTCACTTGCTAGAGGTCGAATCTATTGTTTGGAGGTAGGGCAAGTTATTGAATTTTCTAAGTCTGTCCATTATAAAATTAATTTGTATTCTGCTAGTTTATTTCTTCTACTTGTTTAAATTCGAACAAGTTATTTAAAACATATAAATAACGAAATAAACACAATACAGTCTCAACATCTACAAATCATCAGCTGAAAGAAAACAAACACACAAGTGACACCGTTATTTTTGGATAAATGTCCTTGGAAAAACCCAATGCGGGAAAACTGGTGCAGCTATTCTGAGGGTTTATTATTATGCATTATTTCCTTAAGTAGAACTGAGTGCCTAACGGGCTCACCCAACAAAGAAAAAATACACTGCACCAATGCCTCTCTATTCAGAAATAGGTATTCAAAAAACCTATCCCACAAAACCCTCTCCAACGACTCTGAAGCTCTGTGCTCGCCCTTCTGGCCTCTGCGTCAGCCTCCTGCTGCTCTACATCAACCTCAAACCTCTCTGCGTCAGCCCTCTGAGGCACTACCCAGCCTCTGGGACCCTCTACGTCACTCCAACTACTCTCTGCATGGATGACGCAGTCCCTCTGGCCTCTACGTTGTCTCTGCTGGGTGTTGCGTGGCCAGAACTAGCTGTTGCCTCTCGCTCTCTGCTTCTGCGCTGGTCTCTTGGCACTATCTCTGCCTCTCTGCCCAGTACTCATGGCCCCTCACTGCTAATCACTAATTCGACTTTGCTCAGCAACCCTGCTCTAGCAAATCGAATGACTGATCACTCTAGTGTATCTTCCAACTGACCCTCAAGCCTCCTCTTATACTTTTTTCATTGGTCCTTCAACGGCCGAGATTAAACCTCTAATCAATGACTAAGATTAGATTTGGCTTGATCCATGACTTTTGGAAACTTCTAACCTAGTTTTATATTAATACCCATTAATATTTTTTTTTAATATCTCCCAAACCGGGTACAATCTGTCCAAACCATTGCTGGGCCTTGGAGATCTCATGTGCTTTAGCCTCTCCACCAATTTTCATGGCTAGAACACATCCAATGCTACCCCAAATCAACACTCCCTCTTAGGGAGGCTGTGCTCTAGTAATACTCCTCACTGAGCATCACTCTGATTATCTAGCACCAGTACCTATGCTGATGCTAAGCCTCCCCACCCAACATCCTCTGTACTACTGCATCCTGTACTGCTGCGCATGGCCCTCCCACTGCCACTGCTGCATCCATACAGCAGCTCCCTCTGCATCCATGCTACTGCTGGTCCATCCCCCCAACACTGCATTTGCACTGCATCCCTTCTCATCATGTTGCATCGTGTTACTGCATATTGCTACTGCACTGCAACTCAGTTATTGAGAAGTAAGTAACTGATCCACCCAACTACTGACATCCCTGTCAGGCTAGAAACACTCTCGATGTTGAAGCTCCCTCTGCCGCTAACAAGTGTTCCCTCTACTGAGATTTGCATTGCTACAACAACTCCCTACATCTCGCACTATTGCACACCTCTCTGTGCCATCCTGCGCTGGTGCAACACTCTCCGTGCCTCTCGCACTGTTGCAGCCTGCTAGCCTCACGCTGCCCAGGGACTCCTGCATTGTAGCACTCTCTGTCGCTTCATCCACATCTGTCTCTGCTGACATCCGCTAGTCCTGCTACTCCTCTTCAGGGTTTCCGTAGCAAGGTATAATCCAAGAGGTTGAGTACCTCAAGGATTTTTCCCCTCATCGCCTGTAGTCCTCCTGACTACAGCTCAATGTCTCCCCACCTCTTCTCTAGAGGTACATGAGCACTCATGGCACAATCTTCATCCTCCTCGACTTCTTTCTCCGCCTTCGCTGGGGTTGCCTTAGAGTCAGACGCCTCTCCTTTTTCTTCTTCCTCGGACATCGGTTCGCATAATGACCGAGTTCCCCACAATTGAAGCACTTAACCTTGGAAAGGTCCTTCTTCTTCCTCTTCTCCTGCTTTCCCACAGATGCTAGAGCTGCATCCTCTTCCTCTTCCTTCTTGATCCGAGCTCCTTTGCTGCTACTTCCCACCTTGCTCAACCGCATGATCTCCTTTTGGCATAGAGACGCCCACAATTCTTCCCAACCTAGAAGATCTGCTCTGCCCACTATGCTCTGGACAAATGTCTCCCACTCCTCAGAGACTGCGTTAAGTGCGGTCCTCACCATCAATTCTTCATCTGGCGTAGCTCCTATGGAAGTCAGTTGGTCCCGGATCTCCTTCAACCGACCGAGGAAATGATCTATCTGCTCCCTCTTTTGCATCTGGTATGACCTTAGTTGATTCTCAAGTAACATCTTCCTTTGCATGAAAGTATGCTGGTATAATGTCTTCAAGGTGTCCCACATCTCCTTGCCGTTTCCTTCTCGACAATATGTTAGACGACATGATCCTTGACCCCATAAAGGATGATGCATTTTGCCTTGGCCATTGCCTCCTCGTACTTCTCATTAGCGACCGGGTCAACTAGGATAGCCATTACTCTCAAAGCGAAGCCCTTGATGCTGGTATAATGTCTTCAAGGTGTCCCACATCTCCTTGCCGTTTCCTTCTCGACAATATGTTAGACGACATGATCCTTGACCCCATAAAGGATGATGCGTTTTGCCTTGGCCATTGCCTCCTCGTACTTCTCATTAGTGACCGAGTCAACTAGGATAGCCATTACTCTCAAAGCGAAGCCCTTGATGCGATGTCTATCTAGAACGGACAAGATCCTGGCCTTCCAGACCACAAAGTTGGACGCCCCGTCTAACTTGTTTTGATCTCTCAGCCCATTCACGACCATCTCTCTGCTCTTCTGTCAACTCCTCCGAGTGTTTCTACTTCCCTCTGGAAGTTCTCCTTTCGACTCCTACTAAGTCTCTCTAATTCCCGCTTGGAAGTTCTTTGTTGGACTCCCTCTGAGTCCTGATTTCCCTCATGGAAATCCTTCTGTCAATCGTCAAGTTTCCCCTCTCTGATCGTTTGTGCACCTGCAACACTGATCCGGATTCCTTGGCTAGAAATCCGCCTCGGCAGCAAATCCCTCTACCTTGGTTTTGCCCTGTTAGGTAATGTTCTGACCACACTACCCCACCAGCTTCGCTCCCGCAAACTGCCCACAGCTTCCTATGCCCCAGCAACTGAAAGAATGAGCCTCTAGGCTCTGTGCAATCCCGGCACTGGCAAAAACAACGTCCTTAGCCACTGCGTCAACCCTCCTGGTCTCTGCGTGGCTCTGCAAGAGACTCTCTCTGCCCTCCTCAGCCTCTGCATTGGCCTCTCTCTGGCCCAGACTAATGACGCAGTCCCTCTGCATCAACCCTTCCTCTGTCGCTTCTGCCAGGATCAGCTTTTTGTCACTCGGGATAGCTGATTCTGCTGCAAATGCTCTGCTTAGCTAATGCCTTCAGCTTTCCTGTGATCTACAACCACGCTCCAATACCATGTTGAATTTTCTAAGTCTATCCGTTAGAAAATTAATCTGTATTATGTTGGTTTATTTCTTCTACTTGTTTGAATTCGAACAAGTTATTTAAAACATATAAATAACGAAATAAACACAATACAGTCTCAACATCTACAGATCATCAGCTGAAAGAAAACAAACACACCAAGTGACACCATTATTTTTGGACAAATGTCCCCGGAAAAACCCAATGCGAGAAAACCGATGCAGCTATTTTGAGGGTTTATTATTATGTAGTATTTCCTTGAGTACAACTAGGTGCCTAACCGGCTCACCCGACAAAGAAAAAATACATGGTAGCAATGCCTCTCTATTCGAAAAACCTGTCCCATGAAACCCTCCCCAGCGACTCTGAAGCTCTCCGTTGACCCTTCTGGCCTCTGTGTCAGCCTCTTGTTGCTCTGCGTCAGCCTCAAACCTCCTACATTAGCCCTCTGAGGCACTACGCATCCTCTGAGACCCTCTGCGTCACTCCAGCTACTCTCTGCATGGATGATGCAGTCCCTCTGGCCTCTGCGTTGTCTCAGCTGGGCTCTGCGCGGCCTGAATTGGCTGTTGCCTCTCGCTTTCTGCTTCTACGTTGGTCTCTTAGCACTGTCTCTACCTCTCTGCCCAGTATTCACTGCCCCTCACTGCTGATCACTGATTCGACTTTGCTTAGCAACCCCGCTCTTGCAAATCGAATGACTGATCACTCTGGTGTATCTTCCAACTGACCCTCAAGCCTCCTCTTATACTTTTCTCGTTGGTCCCTCAACGGCCAAGATTAAATCTCTAATCAACGACTAAGATTAGATTTGGCTTGATCCATGCCTTTTGGAACCTTCTAACCCAATTTTATATTAATACCCATTCATATTTTATTTTAATATCTCCCAAATCGGGTACAATCTGTCCAAACCATTTTTGGGTCTTGAAGATCTCTGTGCTTTAGCCTCTATACGAATTTCCAGAGAGCAACAGTCCGCATTTCCAAGAGACAGCGCAAATAGCCTAGGAATGTGCAAGTTACTGGGAGAGGGCCAGAGCGAGTAGCAGAGGGAGACAGTTAGTCTCCAGATTATTTTGCCAATAAAGATCGGTATTTGTCGGAGGATTTCCAGTGAGAGGCATCTAGTTGTAATTTCTCAAATTGCGAAATATATAATAAAACCCTCGTCTGCTACACTAGTTTTCCCTTGAAGGATTTTCCAGGGACAATTGTTCAAAAATAACTGTCAAATTTTTATGCGCATGTGCATTATTTCTCAATTCCTGTGTTTTTATTTGTGAAGATTGCAATAGTGAATTTATCATTATTTGTCGTAAAGCTATGTTGCACGAAACTTCTAGGAACCTAGCGTTTCAGGCCGTACCCGAAACTCTGAAACTCTCATGTAATCATCTATGAGATTTAATATAGACTTGGTTTTCCTTCTAAATTATCATCTATGGGTTTTATTTCCCTTTTTTCTTCCAAGATAATGTCTTATTCACTTATTTATAAATTGCTTTATATATATATGATGTTTTAGCCGACGTTTCCATTTTTGGGAGGTGATGTTTCTAAACGTACCCATTTCGAAAAGTCTGAAACTTTTCAATGCTTCGTGCAACTTAGTCGTACAGTAATTTACAGAAGACAAATAAACTGCAGTAGTTAGAAGATAAATATCTAGTTTATTGCAATCGTGGAAATTTCACATCATATCAGAGCAGTGAAGATCAGATCAAAGGCTCTAGAAGCGAGGGTTGTGCAATTCAAAGGGAGATCTAAAGCACAAAGAACCAGATCTGCGCAGACTAACCAGGCAGTGCAAATTGCAAGGAGGTAGCAGCTCGACTTCTAGTCCAGTCTGGAGGAAACGTGTGAATTGTCTCAGAGCAGTAGCAGTAGGTAGTGATGTTGTCAGAAAGGGTTTTCAATGAGCAGATCAAAGATTCGCAGAGTAGATCTAGCATAGAAATTTGTTGCACAAGTGTTTTGCAATAGTGTATTAGTGCTAGGCAAGGAATAGAAAGCACATATTTTCCGAAGAGGGAATTTCCACAAAAATTCTCAGAGGATTACCAGTTTTCCAGTGTTAGGAAGGAAGGCCAAAGTTTCTATCAATAGAGGTCAAGTTGAGGCAGTGCAAATTCCCAGATCATACTACCAATTGAGTGAGTATGTGTTTCTGGTTCCGCAGTGCATGTGTCAGTACCGGAAGAGGTTCTGAAGGTAGAGCAAGTTGCCCATGAGCGAAGCATCAGGCAATGCGAATTACCGGAAGAGGTGCCAAAGGTTGATGTGAATTCCCTAGTAGCAATTTTCCAGTGCGAACTGCAGAGGAGAAGGTCGATTTAATTTGTTGGAAGGAGAAGGGGATTTCCCAATTCATTAGTTCTCCAGTTTATTCAATTTCGCAGTTTTCAGAGAAGATGGTTGCAGCGAGATTGAGAAAGTAGGACAGGTTTGATGGAGCCTCCAACTTTGGCATATAGAAGGCCAGGATGTTATTCCTTTTAGATGAGCATGGTCTGAAGGAGTTTGTGACAACAATTGTAGTTGTACCAGCAAATCCTATCTCCTTACATGATTACAAGAAGGACATGGCCAAGGCTAAAAGAATGGTCCTCGATGGAGTACAGGATCATATCGTCCTGCATATTGCATAGAAGAGAACTGCAAAAGAGATGTGGGATGCCATTGTCAAGTTGTACGAGGATCCTTTCGAGAGTTGGAAGATGATATTCAAGGAAAAGAGGAGCACGAGCAAAATGCAGAAGGGTGAGCATGTAACATCCTATGTCACTAGGATTCAGGGGGTTAGAGATGAACTTGCAGCAGTTGGAGAGAAGCCAACAAAGGGTGAACTAGTGCATACAGCTCTCAACGGGTTTACAAAGGAATGGCGAACATTCGTTCAGGTGATTACTGGACGGGATAACCTACCAGATTGGGAACGCCTATGGAGTGACTTCACTCAGGAGGAACTGAGGCTCAGTCTCGTTGATGGTACTACCAGCAGTAGTGGCAAGGGGCCGAAGGTGGAGAAGGAAGAGAAAAGCATCACACTTGCAGGGAAGGGAAAAGTGAGGAAGGGTCCCAACCAGGGACAAGACTCTAAAGGAGAGAAGAAGAATAAGGACCTATCGAAGGTCAAGTGCTTCAGATGTGGTGAGCTTGGTCACTATGTCAGCCAATGTCTAAACAAGAAGAAGGACAAAAAGGGGAAGCAGACAGTGGCTTCGACAGAGATTGAGGATTTGTTCGCTAGATTTGAGGATGAGTTCGCTATATTTGCAACATTATCCTCTATAGGAGGATGAGTATGATACTCTAGTATGCCAAATTGGGCAGGATCCTTGGGAGGAGGGGCAAGGAGGTCTAGATCTAGCCAAGGAGGGCTTGATCAATAGATCAAATCCAATTTTTGTGTGTTCCTCATTTGGATCATCACGTTTGCTACGAGTGCCCAAGAGTTAAAGTAGCAGGAGGATCAAAGTGTCAGCAAGGCACAATCAGATTCTTGAGAGACAATGCAGATCCAGTTAGACATAGATAATACTCGGGAGACAGATGCAGAGCCAATTGTTGTGACTCTGTAGATCAGGGAGAGATCAGTACACACAGGTGTAGCGCTGACAACAACACAGAGACAGGAGGAAGGCAGTGCGAATTGGCCAACTGCGAAGAGAAAAGTGTAGTTACATCTATAGAGACTCCAGTGCAGAGGCATCAACAGTGTGAGATCAGAGTATGCGTAGTAGCATGGTGGACAGTGACTAACAGAGTATTTTCTTCACAATGATTTCAAATGAAAGGAAGTCAAATGATAGATCAGCTAGAAGATGTGAAGAGATGAGGTATCACAAATGTTAGACACCAGTAAGGTGGATCAATTTGGCTACAACATGTTGCCACAGACCAGTAGGTGGTTGATATACTCATGAAGGCCTTAGGGTAGGCAAAGTTTGTCTACTTCAGAGAGCAGATGGGTATAGTGGAGAACACCTTCCTTACTAATATGGAGTGTTAGTTTTTGGGGTAGAAAAAGGCAAGTGTTCTAGTCTTTATGATGTCTAAGAAGCCAAGGAACACGAATTCTCCAAAACCTAGAAAAGGTTTCACGAGAAAGGACTTGGAGACACCTCAATTAAATTAATTAGCCATAATTAAAATATTTCCTAAGTCTAACTTAGGAAAAGTGGTTAATTAAGAAGAATTAATTGAGAGAGTTTGATTTTACTCTAGAGACTTCTATTGATGAAGTCAAGTTAATCTTCACCATCGGTTAAGATGAAATCGTGGTCATTGAGACTCCAGCGAGAGGTTATAAGAGTTGGTCAAAGAGTTTGGAAAAGGCATCAGTTGTGAGTTGAGCATTTCAACTACCCAGTTATAGGTATTCAGTAAGGGCCCAGTTGAAGCTAGGGAAGCATCAGAGACAAACGAATCAATAGAGTTTTGGGAGCAGGAAGTCTGGAGGAGACTTCCTCAATATTTTCCAGTGTTCGGGAGACAAGAAGAGGAGGTCAAATTCATTTGTAGAGGAGGCCGCTACAACTAGTGTGAGTAGCCAGACTTCCCAGTGCCAGTTGCCATAGGAGACTACGTTTCAGTTGCTAGAGGTCGGACCTTTTGTTTGGAGGCAGAGCAAGTGGGATTCAGAGGAAGAGGGAGGTGAAACGACTTGCAGGAGGATGATTTTGAGGTTGTACAAATTTCTAGAGAGCAGCAGTGCACATTTACCAGAGGCAGTGTAAATAGCCTAGGAAAGTGTGAGTTGCTAAGAGGGCTAGATCGAGTAGCATAGGTAGACAGTTAGTCTCCAGATTATTTTGCCAGTAAAGATCAGTATTGTCGGAGGATTGCCAGTGAAAGGCATCCACTTGTAATTTCTCAAATTGTTGAAGATAATAATAAAACCCTCATCTGTTGCACTGGTTTTCCCTTAGGGGTTTTTCCAGGGACAATCGTCCAAAAATAATTCTATCAAATTTTTATGTGTACATTATTTCTCAGTTCAATTTTTTATATTCCGCAACGTTTCTATTTGTGAAGATTGCAATAGCAAATTTATTGTTATTTACCGTAAAGTAATTTACAGAAGACAAATAAACTACAGTAGTTAGAAGATAAATATCCAAGTTATTACAATAGTGGAAATTTCACAGTAAAAGGTGCATCAGAAGGGTGGAAAAAGAAGGTTGAGGAAAGGGATAACTCAAGCCTCCAAAATTGTTCCCTCTTATCATCATTATACTTAAGGTGTTGGACCTCCTTCAACTGGCACCATGGCTATGGCATCTTCCTTGAAGCCTTTCCCACTCCATCACCACATTTATTGCATGCACATATGGATTGATGGGCCTGCCAAGGAATTGTCTCTCCCCTTGGGGCTAGAAACACCTAATAGAGTTGTTTGCATAATCATTCCTAACACAAGTGTGGTAACTTGCTTACAAATCATCAACTACAAAGATATTTGAAGGCAAGAATTGTGTGAAGTATTTTTGTGCCCCTAGCATTGAATATGGTCCAGTGTGATACTTTGAAGGTTTCTTTACCTAATGATGTTCATCTCATTTGATCTTGAGGGTATGATTCAAGTGGTTTTTCACAATAACATCAGATGTCCCTTGAGGGATGGCTTGACACCTTTCCAGCACATTGAAGGGGATGTCTAGCCCAACTACAAGAGCATTTATGACATCGCAGCCCCAACGTTGCCCCTCTAGATATTAACATTGGACCTTGAAGAGCCTCTACATGTATGTATGGCCCCTTCTACACCTCTAGATGCTAAAACATAGAGCCACGAATTCAAGGTGTTAGCTTGATTGATGATGTGCCCCAGATGACCCAGGACACCCCCAAGCTAGCCTTAATACCTACACAATGGATGTCTCCTTCTTCCTAGGCCTAGATGATGATGGAGATATCCTAAAGACACTTTGGGAGGGTTGGATGTTAATGCCATGTCCTAGGCTTGCCACGTCACCCTTGCAAACTCTAGAAAGGTGATGTAGGGCTTCTTGATGATGATGTCTTGGATGAGGAGATGTACTTGGAGATCCACCCATTCACTTTGATGAGGTATTTGGAGTGAGGAGCACCCAGACCTATTTTGTCACCTTATTGATGGAGATGCTCATTTATGGAGGATGACATCATGTTGGAGAGATAATTCTCCCATGCATGTGGAGAATTTAGGTATTTTATTACAATTTATCCTATTGTAAAGTTATTTATGGGCCATCTTCTAACCTATTAGCCTTGTTGAATGCCTTGAGAAAACCTTTAGGGCTTTTAATAGTAAATTAAGGAAAATATATTTGGCTACCCTCATATACATAGAGGGGATTCAATTTTCTTTGGATCATTATCACACACACTCATTCTTCTCTAGAAGGAGTGTGCACTATTGTTTCCTCGCTTTCTCTTGGATGCAATGGCCAAGTAGAGTACGAATTGTCTTAGGGAGGATATGTTTTGCATGGAGAGGCTTTCTTGTGGATTAATGAAGTGGTTCATGCTTGAATGGTGTAATTTTAATGTTATTTTCTTCCATTTTGATTGAAATTTTGAAATTAGGGTTTGTTATGTCGAATTAACCACATAGAAGCAAGATCTCCAACACCCTTGACTTTATGACAATTTCAGCACCCTAGGTATGTTAAACCAGCCTAGATCTAAACTAGGTATCTCTCGGAATCTTCATATCTTTCCTACTGTTGCCACATTATCACCTGCCTATCATGTCATCATGCCTTGTTGAATCTCTAACACCCCTTGGAATTTGGAGAAAAAAAGACATGGGTTTTGTTCCTCTCATTCTGTAGACCAATTTTGGCATATTGCATGTCAAATTCTATCAAGGTTTACCCCTATTAAGCCTCCTGGAAACCTGTCTAACCATATCATTGCGCCCAAGTGGATGATCTCCAATGCCCTTGAGGATTTGCAAAATATGAAACATGGGTTTTGTTCCTCTCATTGAGCAGATCACTTTTGATGTAATGCATGTCACAAGCAACCCAATGTTGCCCTTATTCTACCCTCTGGAAAATTTCTCTAACCTATTGACCAAGTTGTAACTAGCTAACAGATGCTTAGATCTAAAAAATTCTACATGGCAAGTAGTCTTGTCATCAAACTGCACATTCTAAGACTGAGTTGTCTTTTTTACCACCAAAACCACTTTGCATTGGGAACTATGAACTACCTTGAGAAACGTGCAATGTTGTCAAATGAGATTGCTATGCTTTGAGAGTTTTCATAAGGAATATTGCACCAAGGCCAAGGTCACATACAGACTCAATAAACTCTAACCATGTGGAGTAGCACAGGTGCACCTCGATGCGGGCTGGACTGGCATATACACCAGTGATCACCCCTACAAATGTAGGCTCCCATAAAACCATTAGTCCACAAGAGAGTTCACCTAAAGCCTTCCAATCTAATTAGGGACGAAAGTGATCTTAAGTGGAACTTCAAGGGGTGAGGCATGGTCCGACCAAACAATTAAATACAGACTCAATGACAAAGACACGGGTCTAAGATACCTAACACAAGCTCTGACATGGCTTTTACATGGCTTTTGACTGTTGACCCTGGGCTTACAATGGTGGCTAATGCTGCACTAAAAAGTATATGTACCTCTGACAACAACTAAGGTAACAACTCCATTAGCCCCTTGATTGAGAAAGGCACTAGTCCATTGTTGTGTCAATCATTTAAAATCATAAAAATTAAAATCCTATATTTTATTTTTATGTTTTCTAAGGCAAATTAGGGTTAGGTTACAGCAAAATCTGCATTTAATAGCATAAACTACCTTGGACCTTATAGTCCTAGGATTAGGATTTGCATGTACTAAATTGGAAAGGCATAAAATATCATTTTTTATGCATTTTTTAGCCATTAATTAGGGTTGAAGTCTAGGGTTTTCATTGTTGTTTTGTGTTTTCAACCATTGAAATTTGCTATAAACTATTTCCTAGTTTATTCCTTAAATAGCCTCTTGTGTCAACTTGTCTATTATCAATTTTAGGTTTTTTCTTATTTGTTGTTAAAAAATTTGCATATTGTAATTGTGTTGCTAAAAAACCTAGTTTATAACAACAATTGGTAATTTAAAGGTAGCATATGTTTGGGAACCTATTTGTTCCTCTCCAAGATTATTTGAGCCCTATAGATTTAGCCAAAGGATCCTTTGAATTTGTTACTTCAGAATTACATTTCATCTCACCCAGAGCCTTACTTATCGAACACTATCCTTGGGTGACCTTATTAGTAGAATCCTTAGAGGGTATTTAGCCAAGGAATAATTGGGTTATCTAATATCTAAAACCTGTTGGTGAAGCATCCCTAGTGGAGATAATATTCAACCACAGAACAGCAGGGGGAAGAATTGCTACAGTCACAGTGGTGATTGATCCCATTATGGCCCTTAACCTAGAGTACTTATTGAGGTGTTGCACTTAGGTACTAGATTTTGTGGTAACAGGTAACACTGGGTATTGTTAGCAAAATTGCATTTCATTTGATATATGGTAACAATGAACTCGTGGTGATATCACTCAAGCATCTATTTACTTTTGTCACTGCTCTGTGGTTACAAAACTGCCCTTATAAGCACAGTGGTAAATGAGTTATCAATATATAATTGCACATTGTTGGATCAATATTTCTCTTGGACACAATGATACTTTGAAGGAGGCTGGTTATAATTGCTCTGAAATTCCATGCTTACAGTGCTCATTTACTACTTTCAGAATGCATTGGTTATGATTGGACGTAAGAGAGTGTTGGCAAATCACTGTTTATCCCGCTCTATGGTCACAACTCTGCACTTAACAACATGGACTGCGGAAAACCCTAAACATACGTTTCTTGGTGCAACTCTTTTTAAATTTCTGATATTGTAAAACAGAGTAATTCCTTTTAGATTGGTTTCATGATGATGGTGAATAATGCTAAGTGATTATCTCTCCCAAACATTACCTGCAATCTATCTTTCCATTAAATATATGTGTAAATGATATAACATTTTTGAGGTTTCATAGCACAATTGAAAACTTATGATTTACCTTGTGCATGGTCTATTGAGCAAGACTCATTTTCATTTCCAAGCATTATTTTGAAAAAGCATTGCTTATATAAGATAAATAGTTTAAAGCTTGTTCATAATTGGTGAGTTGGAATTCTCCTCACTCACATCTAAAATTTGCTTTCTGACCATTGAGGTTGAGTAGTATTAATCTTGCCAAATCCTTAGTCAAACCAAGTCTTAAAGCTCCCCTTCTCCACTCAAAAAATTTGATTTAGTTTGACCTTTAGGGACTCCCCCCTTGATTAGGACCTTTTCCGTAGTTTAACGAGTGGGGAAAGGCCACCAAGGTGACATTGGGTGGCTTGCTGAAGAGTTGCCTCTTGACTCTCCATCAGGGGTTAGGACTTTTCCTCCTAGGTGAGAGTTTGAGCCACAACATGTAGCAAATTTCTGTTTTCAATTTCACTCACATTCAAGATAAAACAATGAATGGAAAGCACTACATAATGCTTTTCTAATTAACTTTAATAGAACATACTTTACAATATTCTTTGATTTAAGATATCTACTTAAATGCCTTGATTAGCTATGAACTTGTTACATAGAAGCAACTTTCAGGGGAAAAATAATACAAAGGCATAGAGTGGTTAGTCTCTAACCATTGTGGATATAGACTTGACTCCATGCCGACACATACACCTGCAAACTTCCAAAATAAAACTAATAACTTGAGAAAGAACTAATAAAAATGTCAAAAGAAGGTTTGCTTCATGGAAAAGAAACTAATACTTGAAATATGTTGCACTGCAAGAGATGAACGTACAGTTTTCAAGTGGACCATCTATATAGCCTTCTGCAAGTAATGTGTGAAATGGAGCACCTTGAGGACCTTCTCGATACATTACACGCAGTTGGTCAGTATCTTGTTTCAGCTGTGAACAAGAATATTATTGATAATCAGCATCTTGTCGTCTACAAGTACAAAACAAGCTTCACCACATACAAAATATCTTTAATAAACATTTAAAATAGTACCACGTCAAAGATCCCAATTCCTAGTCTAAGCTAACTTCTTAATTTGCAAAACATCCAAAGGATTGAAAAAAACAAAAGAATTCATACCAAAGATGGGATCTGTTACCACTTACACTCATCGAAGTGGAAAAGCTCAATCCACAAATGCATGCTTGGGGTAACAATTAGGGTTGTATTAATGTCACCAAAGTACAACTTCCTCTACGTTTTTAGCCAATTCTCTAGAGGCCAACGGGGGGTATCCATCAATTATACAATGATTATTTTGAGAGCCTAAGTAAGTCCAAATATGAATAACCAAACTGACGCCAAGATTTCTTTTAATGATAGATTAAATGAATCCAACAAAGATATAACACGTAAACAATACAGGATTCAAGGACTTAGTGATGAAATGCCTTACTCAACCTCTATAATAAGAAGAGGATAGACCTCTATAGTATACAACGTGAGTATGAAGAGAATCCTACAGACTATGTTTTCTTTGAGCTCACCTATCACGCTGGTGCATTCAAATCCTTGTGTCATGCAATTAAAGAAAGCAAGGATGATGTGGAGGAGTTGTCAATTGCAAATTTGGGAATTAACAACAATGAGCTTGAAACATTAGAGAAATTTTGAGGTCAAAAATGGGCCTAAAAACAAAAATGTACAACCAAAATTAATAAGATTGAAAATGATGATGTCAACCATGGGGGATGATTCACCATTTTTGAAGTAAAAAAGTAAAAATATTAAAAAATAAAAAATAAAATAAAATAAAAACTACTTTTTCAACTTGTATTTTCAACTTATCCCTCTACGGTTTTACTCAAATTTCAAGCAGCAGCACTCGATGGATGGGGAATTTAATTCCTCATATAATGAGTACCCATGTTGCATACTTTCGATGGACCCTGCTGCAATCATGTTTTTCATGTATTTCTCATTTTTCGTGTAGCAAGGTCAAACGGAAGTATGCAAGATGGGTAATCATTGGATGAAGAATTAGATTATGCATCCAACGAGTTCTCCTGCTCGAAATTTGAGTAAAACCGTAGGGAGATATGTTGAAAATACGAGTTGAAAAAAAAAAATTCCCCTCTAAATTTTGATGATGTAATCTAATCTTATTTTATTATTTCCACTATCATTTTATAATATTCCGTAGGAGGCCCATTTTAGACATCAAAATTTCTCTAATGACATCTCCTTTGAGGATGGTAATAAGGATCTTGATCCTGAAAGCCTCCAGATCCTGCAAGAAAAAATGGATGAATATGGTAAGTCTTGTATGGAGTTGGTGCGAGAGTATAAGTAAAAATATCTCCTCTCTCACTTTTGTAAGCAAGGAGGAAAGCTTTATGATATGAAATGTGAATATAAGAACCTACGAATGCTCTCCTCCTAGATTTGTATAACCAAAATCCCGTAGTAAACGCTTTGGGTGATATTCTTCAAGAAAATGAGAAAGAGGAGTCTTCCTTGCCTATCAATGAAGAAGGGGATGATTCTAAGGATGACTTTGGGACTACAGATTTGGGAATTGGGTTCAAACATGGTATAAATGGGAGCCCTATTAAAGTCCACAAGAATGAACATGATAAAGTGGGGCCTCTCATTCAAGAAAGGGTCCTTAATAAAGATCTAGAGCATATGGATATTGTGGCTCCCTGTGAGATTGACATTTCTGATTTCTTCCACATAGCTGAGGGGAAATGGGATATTAGCAACCATCATTTTGATAGTGACCCTATCTATGATACTGACAAGGAAAATGAGGTTGAGGGGTGTTTTCCCTTTCTTCAAGGCATTACTCACAATGATATACCTATTCGCACCATTGAAAGGGAGGATCATGATTTTCCCATACATGAAGGTCTATTGGAATTTGGAAGTAGTTGGTTGTCATTTTGATAAAAGCCCCATTTATGATAGTGATGATGACACCAATAGAAGCCTTACTTTGCCTTTCCTTCTCCAGGATCCCAAGGATATCGCTGCATTATCCATGAGCCATTGCCTTACCCTTTCTCATACCATCACTAATATTGGTGAACCTTTTCCCCCTCCTAAATATGACATTGAGGAAAAGTTGCTCACTAGAGGTATCCCTTCTTCCCAATCATGCCCTCGGGATTATGAGCACACGATCAGTCCCTCTTTCCAACGTGATCATATCGAGCAACTTGATTGTTGTGTCTCTCTATATCATCGGTCCCCTTTTCTTTCCCATCGTGACCTTAAGGTAACCATGAAGCATGACATTAGTGATGGGAGTCATGGGGAGGATGATATACTTGAGGTTGCCATTCATTGGAGATTTACGAGCTTAATTGTCGATATCTCTATCTTTTGGTTGAAATAGAAGATCCAATGGAGTAGTTAGCATCCGTTTCTTCTCTCTTCTCCCATGATCCTCCATATGAGGTCATCTTATTTTCCCACCTCCCACCCTTGTGACCTTCCACACGACTGTTCCTATCCTTACCCATGGATTTATTGCATAAGTGATCGTAAGGACAAGTGTTCTTATATTGACCTAATGATATGTTGGTTGAATTGGATTTATGATTACATTTAACATTTGCCTGTATCATATGCATGTTAGAGTAGAATGCATTGCATATGGATTTTTGCATTAGAACTGTTGTCACACAGAATGTCTAAGCACCGTGACAACGCTCAGACTGGAGGTTGTCACCCTGATCCCCGATCTCTCCGTTTAAGCCGTCTCCCTAGGCTAAGGGGGGTAGACCCTATGGGATAAAGGAGGACCAACTGGGAACCAGTTGAGTGGGAGACACAACGAAAACAAGCACTTGATTGATTTTAGAAATTGATGTACTAGTGCCTTATGGTGTTAATGATTAAATGATTGCTTATCAAATACTGCAAAAATGTGAACTTTGTAATTTTACCATTACCAATCATTTATCATCAAATAACTCGAGCAATGCAAAATAAATGTACAATGCTTTTTTAGATGCTAACCAGATTCAAATAGTTAATCTCCAGATAAACATTTAAGCACATTTAACTTTACCACAACAAAAAAAGACTTTAAAAGGAATTTTCAAATTTTTAGTTAATCTTTTTCAATTTTTTTTAAAACAAAACTAAAGTCTAAAAATCTAAACTATAGAACAAAATTCTAAATAAAAGCCTAGGGATTAACATTTTTATGTTTTTGGCAGTTTTCTAATTTTTTTTTATATTTTTATCAAAATTTAAACTTAAATAAGTCTAAAATAAAAGAATGAACCAAAACATTAAAAACTAAAACCTTTTATGATTTATTTTTTATTTTTATTATGATATAAAGTTTTAAATTTAAAATCAACATAGAACAAAACTAAAATAAAAAAATCTAATTCTAAACTAAAACTTAGATTAATAAAATCAAAACCTAAATCGGATGAAAATTGAATTTTTAATTTCAATTATTATCAAAAATGTAAATATAAAATGAAATGAAATAAATCTAAAAGCTAGAACAAAATTTACGATTCTAACTAAACGAAACTATATAAAAAAAAAGATACTCTAACACATAAAATCTAACTATGCTAACCCTAACATGCAGTCATAACATAACAAACAAACAAACAAAAAAATAAAAAAAATCGAAATTGTGTTGTGTGTGTGCAGGTGAGTGGACAGTGGGCGTGGAGACTACATGCAATGTGAGAGGCTGCGTGAACAAGGCAACGTGAGGGATGTTTTGCAGGTGGCTAAAAATGGAGCTAAGGGATACGTTGAAGAGGGATGGAGACGCAACTCTAGAGGAACACGTAAGAAAAATGGGCAGTGCAGACAGCACGCAGATGCATGGAAGAGATGGTTGCAGATAGAAAATTTGGAACAAGGGATGGAGCAAGTTGACGGTAGCGAAGGGGTTTCGAAGAATGGATGGAGGAGATGGGCTGAACGGAGGCTGCTACTACGAGTCAAGGAGTTAGAAAATGCAGCGATGAGGAGAATAGGAAAAGGCAGATTCGATGGCAAAGAGAAAATGAGGATGGATGAGGGTTTGAAGACTAAGTGCAGGTACGCACAGCAGAAAGAAGGTACGGGCAGCGTAGAAGAGGGTTTGATAAAGAGAGAAAGCCACGCGAATGGATAATGAGGAATGCTAGCGCTGCTATGGTTTAGGGAGAAACGACGAGGATAGCGTGAAGATGGCTCTATGCAAGTTGGGAGTGAAGCTGAGCGAGACTGCATGAAATTGACTACAAGTTGGACAGCAGGAAAGATTTGATGGCCAGTGCTACAGCTTGAGGGACACCTGGAGGGGCTTCGAAAAATGCAGGTATAGCAGCTTAGGCAGCAGATAAACTAAAACCGGTGGCTCAAAAACTCCTGAACAAAAGATTTTTAGAAAACTTAATTAAAATCTTAAATCTTTCTGCTTCGGATTGCTTGGTAAAAACACTCAAAATTTTCCAGATATGAAGTAAATATTCCTGCCAGGACTGAACCTGAGACCAGATCTTACCTCCAGGGCCTAGATCTGGCTTCAGACAAAATGTTTTCTTCCGATCTACAACCTGCAATAACAAAAACTGAAAACCTAGAAATAAAATGCGCAAGAAACAAAACTAAGACCCTAAAACCAGTTAAACAATTACAATATTTACAGCTTAAAGGCTCCTAATAGCCAGATTTGTCAGTATCCCACAGAAATATTTTTAGAATTTTAAATTTACTATGAGATGCTTCAGAAAACCCCTCATGCATTCACAAGAAAAATTTAAATGATAAGCCCAGGATCAAAACTAGTTGGGTTCTTCAGAAAATGCTTCTCGGGAGTTCGTTGGTTCAGCCGAGAACTCCTCAAACACCCGTTGATCTTCGAAATCTAGATTTTCCTGCACAACTTACTTCAACCATCAACAAAGAGGGAGAAAATAATACTAAAATCCAAATCTAATGGAGATACCTACCATCATATTCAGAAATTCTACCAGCATTCAAGCCCTAGTGACTAAACAAGATACCTGTGTTTAAAATCACTCTTAAAGCAATTATCAATGGCTGAAATTAAAATCATGTACAGAAATAAAACATATTACAGCATTTCCAGAAAAGTAACACCAGCAAGATTTCAACCCCAAAGTCTTTCTTTATTGCATATGAAAAATGACTACAAGAGAGCTTTCTTTAGCACAAGACTCACAGATCGAATGATCTCAAATGACCCCTAACACCCTATTTAAAGAAAAAAATACCCAATGGCTAGTTCAAGTGATCCATGTCAAAGTGATCTCGACTGTCGATGAGGATCAAAATTCATTTTAATCTCATCCGTCGAAATTTTAAATGCATTTTAATATATTAAAAACTTAAAATCTTGAATTATTTCCTCAAAACTTTGATTTATTATTATTTTTTTATTTTTATGTTTTTTAATTTTATTTATTTATTTATTTTTGAATTTTATTTTTTTTATTTTTTTTTTTTAGTTATTTTTTATTTTAATTTTTTTATTATTTTATTATATTATTATTATTTATATCTTTTATTATTTTTATTGGACCCTCGAACTTGGCCTTTGGAAAAATCACCTAGAACCTAGGACTTATGAGAGGATAAAACATTTTCTAACCCTCAAGACACTTTACATCATGACTTTTACAATTTTACATCTCAAGGGAGAAAAGTTGAAAACCCATTTGACATAGACCCTCATAGACCACCCAGTTCTGCGACACAAATATAAGCTAGCAGATAAAGCAATTTGTAATAACCTAACCGAATAGTTAGGATTATTTCCAAATTACTTTTACATAGACTCTAAGCACACTAGGATTCCCCTAAGATTCTAGTGACAAAATCCATTCCGACTTTGGGGTTAAGCTGAAAGAAAACTCTGCCGATCATGGATCGGTGAGACAGAAAACCTTTTGGAACATAGATCATCACTAGAAAATTAAGTTTACCTAGGCAATTACATACATGACACAGATCTGCTAGGATAATTTACAATTTATACATGCAGACTGGGTTTACAACATAACATGATCGAGCTGAAGATGACAGTCGAATGGCACGGACATATCAATCAAGCGCTATCCCTTTTGCAAAAAAGGGGGTGTACTGTTATGGGTAATTGACACGTAGTGGTCAACAAGAACCTAACGTCATATTAAGTTATCATGCTAGATTAGGTGCACTTAGATTAAATTTACATTCTACAGTAGATTTTGTTTCCTGTTGATTTTATAGACTAACAAAAACATGGGCAATCAAAGGACGTCGTAGAAAACATGTTGCCACGTTAGCTTCATCCTCGATGTGCAGGTAACAGGTCTGCGGTCCCCAAGATATTGTTTGTGTTTTCATGACCATCCTGTTTGAGTACATGGTTCATGCACTCTACTTAGACCTCATGTCCCAGTTGAAGCCTGATGTTACCCACCACCAGTGGGTCACCCCATAGGAGAATTTTTCTACTAGATGTGTCATCAGTCGGCAACCACCAGCCCCTTTCAACCACCAGATAGCTCGATGTGCCGCCATTCTCCACCACCTGAGCCATCCATTGTGTGCCCTCGCCCATCTGTTATGATTGTATGTTTCAAGGTGTCTTTCCAACCCCAAAGGTATGTCTTGCATTATGTAATTGGGTGTTTATGGTTGCTTTTCTTGGATACATTTGGACAAGAATTAATGGGGGGATTTGGCAAAAAGAATAGGCTTGGATTGTACTCTTGTTCCCTTGTCCCAAATCAGTGGTTAATCTTGTATCCTAATCCCGTGGGATCTCCTTTATTGGCCACTGGATTTAGGAGTGACACTATATGGGAAACCTTGATTTTGGTTACATGGTCCTGCTTCCCGATACCATATATCTCACTCCCCTCCTCTCATTATAACCCCTTTTCACACTTTTCCCATCCAGGTCCACATTTGTCCATTGGGGCCACCACTGTTTTGAAAAACAACTGACTCGAAGCCAACTCGTCCGAGTTGGTCCAAGTCATGCCCCCACTGGGTCGACTCGGCCTTCAAACCAGAACCGTCGAACGGGTTATTACCGAGCCGATTGAGTTGTCTAACAACTCAGCTGGCTCGGTGACAGCGGCTCGGAAAGGCCAGAACAACGATTTTTTTTTTAAACTTGCTTTTCGAGGACCCCAAACCCATTTCTAATTTGCCTATAGGTTCTTTGGGGTCCATTCCCCTCTCTTAAACCCTATAAAACCCACCCAAACGCTCTCATTTCCTCACAGCCATCTCATTGCATTTGAGAGAAAATTTGAGTGAGAGTTTGTGAGGAGTTGTGGAGTTTGTTTTTGGAGCAGCAGTGAGGACTTGTGGAGTTTGTTTTTGGAGCAGCAGTGAGGAGTCTTGGGCAAGCATTGTGGTAGGAGTGAGGAGCTTCTTGGGTAGCCATTTGGAGCAGTATTGAGGAGTTGGTTTGTTGGAGCAACCTTGAGGAGGCAGTTTGTGCCTAGAGGTATTTTTTTCACTTGTAAAAATTTGTTTTTGCTTAATAATTTTTATGTGCAAATCTAGAAATTGAAAAGAATGTTTTTTGTGAAAGAAATGAACATTGAAGCAATACTATTTTTTTTCTTTTCATTTTCAGATTTTTTTCTTTCATTTCCAAGTCAAAAAAATGGCACCTAGAGTAAAAGATGTTGCTTGAGCATATGTTGAAATGGTTGATAGTCAAATGCATTGCAAATTTTGACATGGAAAAATTAAGGAAGGTCCTGGGGGCATTAATAGGCTAAAACAACACTTGGCGGGGATTAAAGGCCAAATTACTCCATGTGAATCAGACGAAATAGGGGAGATTAAGAAGGAATTATTAGCCAACTTTGAGAAGTTTCAAGAAGAAAATGCTAGGAAAAAAGTGTTAAAGGCTGAAATTGGGAGGAAGAGGAGTATACAAAAAATTCTGGCTACCAACCCCCATTTTGATTTTGAGGGTTCTTCCTCCATCCCTTGTACTGATGCATCCAACCCCTTCCGATATGTTCCTCCCTCTTTGGAGTCTATTCAAGAAAAGGGTAAGGGTAAAATGAAAAAGAAGGGTGATATGAATATCAAAAGTTATTTCACTGTCACACCCTCCTCTCGATCAGATGCACATGTGTTGGAAATAATACTGAGAGGGAGGGTGAATCAGTATTATCTGGTCAATTATTTTCTTTTTCAAACCCAGAACATATACGCTACTTCAGTTAGAGAAAACCGCGTATATATGCAACTACAGATAAGGAAACCCGCGTCTACCATACAGACTTATAATTTAAAATATTCTACAGATTTTGAACATTAATCTGTGCATCAGTATCATATAAACAGTAACCAAGAACAGAAAAATAGAGCAGAAGACAATCACACAAAAGAACACAAGATATAAGGTGGAAACCCAATGTGGGTGAAAACCACCTGCTGCAACATGTCTTTATCTTTTCAATTAGAAACTTCTTTTTACAATGATTATGTATTGGTGCAGTCCTTTACCAGTACGCAGGCTGCTACCTGCAGAGAGCTACAACCCTCTCTCGTTTTCCATCTTCTCCTAGAAGGGAGCTACAACCCCCTTAGTTCTTGTACTAGTTGAGATACTAGTACGCAGGCTGCTACCTGCAGAAGACTACAACCTTCTCTTCCTTCCAGGGACCACGTTTCATAAATTTTCAGACTAGATCCACAAATAACGTCAATCAAACATCAAGAATTTCTGCATCAACCAATCACCTTCTCACCAATCAAAACTGAATCAAAATAAACACTTCTCTGACGACTGTACCCAGATCATAATAACAGTAATCACACCCCACTTCTAAACCCAGAACACTGTAGCAATAAACAGAAGCAGCTAGATCAAAATCATATAGAGATACCACTATTCCAGCCTTAAAATTTTGACCCATCAATAGAACTTATCCTTCCCCTTGCGCTCAGGTTCCTTCTTTATTCAGATCCAACTCTGCACCATAACCCAATCACAGTATTCCAGATCTAGCACTTTATCAGATATTCAATAATTCAGAAGATGCCTTGCCAAATGATCTCCTTCCTCTTTTATAGCCTTAGGCCTTTCACAATACCACGGACCAAAAACCATAATAATTCAATACCATGGACCCAATACTTGGGATCAACACTTTTGGATGCAATACCACAGACCAAAACCATAGGATCAAAAACTGTCGGACTAATACCATGAACCAACCATAAGATTTCCCATGTGCGTGCACTTTTCTGTACATGAAAGTGCGTGAACTTTTCTCTGCATGAAAGTGCGTGAACTTTTCTCTACATGAAAGGAACTTTTCTCTACATGAAAGTGCGTGAACGTTTCTCTGCATGAAAGTGTGTGAACTTTTCTCTGCATGAAAGGAACTTTTCTTTACATGAAAGTGCGTGAACTTTTCTCTACATGAAAGGAACTTTTCTGTGCATGAAAGTGCGTGAACTTTTGGTTCACACCTTTTGTGCGGGAAACCTATGGAACCAGAAAATAACTTTGCTGCACTATGATTTATCATATGAGATGAGAGGGTTGCCATCAAGTACAACATATGTATCATAATGCCAACATATAACACACACCCAACAACTCCTACGTCTGACGAACAAGCTATCATTGGGTGGGATGCATGGTATGATGTATCGACTTTGGGCTCCCTATCAACACTACTTGGGGCCAAGTTGGAAGGCTCGACATTCACCCTTCGCCGATCTGGGTGAGGTAACTTTTTGTCCGATAGAATGGGTCTTCAATTTCCCGTGAGAATCATGTTCTAGCCTTGAGGCTATGATTGTCTGGGTTGGTCTGTTAACCCTCAAGTGGTGCGAGTTAGTGGTCATCCTTAGGTGGGCGGTCCAACCTCCCTTGGGGGTTATTTGTACTTTCCTTGGGTGCTTTGTGGGAATTTTGGGCATCTAGTGGGATTAATTAGTTCATTAAGTGTTTTCCCAGTTTCAACAAACGTCACCTTCGGGTATTTTCTTCAACCTCTGCACTTTAGCGATTGCATTTGTATAAATAGTAAACAATAAGAAAATATATAATAAAATAAAAAGAAAAATAAAATAATAGTAAATAAATAATAAATTTGAATATAATCTAATAATAAGTAAATGAATAAAATAGTAAATAATAAACTTGAGTTCTAAATATATGTGTGTGTGTGTGTGTGTGTGAAAGTAAACTATAAAAATAGTAAGAATAAGTAAAGTTAACAAAAAGTAAAAATGAATAAAATAAGAAAGCATAAACTAAGAGAACTATTAAAATAAGTAAAAATTAAAATAAAGAAATAAAATTTGGATGTTGACACATGGAATGTGTGCATGCGGATCCCTTTCTATTTTTTTGTCTATTTAATGGATGAGGAGGAGGAGGAGATGCATCCATTCTTTCATTCATTCTCTTGGGAGAAAAGTATTGTGAGACAAAGGATTTGCTGGCAATAGTACGTTGATTGAGGGTTCATTAGTGACCAACTGTAGAAAGATTATGTGTAGTTGAGCCTACGGTTGGGTGGAGAGTCATCCCCAAAACTTTGTTGCAGTTAGTGGGATTCAAAAAATGTCCAACTCTGAAATCACAAGTAAGGAATGTTATCACTACAAGTAAGTTGTCTATGCTCGTGTTTTTCAAAATTCTATGCTAATTAGGTTAATGGTTGTGTGTTGATTGTAAATCGTGTAAATAATCTACTTAGTTGTATATTTAGATTGTGGGTTGTTACATATGGTATCAGAGTAAGGTTTCAACTCTATTAGACCTTTGAATTTTTATATTCTTACTTATTAATAATTATAAATGATATTTCCTTTTATTATATATGTGTTTGGAAATCTTATAATATATAATATGAAAGATAACAAATACTTTTTACAAATACTTTTAAATAAAAATAAACTTTTTGTAAATAAAATAATAATTAGGTATTTTTGTAGTTTGTATATTTGCATTAATTAGACCTTCTTTTTAGTCAGGTCCATTCCAATTCTCTTGGAGCATAAGAAAATAAATTTTATTTGACTCTCGATATAAGAAATGAGAATAACATACAAAATGGGTTTTTAGGTTTTAGTAAAATAAATAAATAATCAATTGATAGGATATTTTCTGAGGACCGTTGTGCTTACATAACCCTAGGCTTTGCTACTCTGAAAGTTTTGACAAAGCGCTTTTACATCCAAATACATCTTGTTTCATATTCCATAGATTTCTTCTAGATTATGATATATACACATTTGTTGACTCTAGATAACGATAAAAGACTTAGCCACCGTGCATGGAAATTTAAAATAATTCAGTCAATCAAATTTGCTTTACTAAGAAGTAGCTATGAATTATATGGTGAATTTATTCAACCATGAAATTTTATTTTGTTTTATATATATATTATATAATTATAATATATATAATATATATATATATATATTCTATTTTTTTCCATGGTCGACCTCAATTCGATTTGATAGTGATGACTGCAGGTTCAAAAGGTAGACAATTGATGGCACCTTTGAATTTCGAGCTTACAACCTACTAGAGATGAGGGGTTTTAGGGACGACAAAAAATTTGAAGGTGAAATTGAGGTAATCCCTTGAAAGTGCTCCAATCGAACAAATTTAATCCTTACATATGGTGTAATTCACAATATTACTTATAAAATCTATTTTGATGAATTACCTTGCATTCCAAAAAATTAGTTTCAATAAAGTAAGTTGACAAAGTATAATTTTTTTTTACATACAACCATGTCATGTTCATTCCTTGAGAGAAACAGAACATTCTAGATACTTAACACAAACTATTATCCAATTAACCAAAAATATCCTCCAAAATGAAATAAATCAAACGACAAGGTGTGGGGGGATGTCAGCGAGTTTGACGCGGGGACTTCCTCCAACCAATTCTCCTTAAAGCTACCCACCAACCAATGAACCAATGCTTCTTATTGGAGTTATTGAATGGGCATGAAGAAAAGGAAAGAAAAAATCTTTTTCCATAATAGGACAAATATATATTAAATAATTTAATTTGATTAGAAAGAATAATTATTATTATGTAAAAGTTTTGGTGTTCCAAAATATTCAAGAAGGCTATAATATTAGGATGGTTATTGATGTGTTTTACGTGGAAAAGGGGATTATAGATACACTTTTATTACTATGATGGCATTATAGTACTCATATAAATTATTAGGTATATTTTGATTAACTATGGAACATAAATGAATTTTTATTGAATCTATGTTAATAAAGAATTTATTTAAATCCAGTGAAAATTAAAGAATGATATTTTCTTTTTGTGTTTATGTAATTTTTGTATTATATCTTATAGCAAAATGAAATATATTAAGAGAATAATAATATATTTGTTTTCAAATATATATGTTAAGCAAAATTAAATTAAAAATAATAAATATGTATATTTCAAAATAAAATCTAATTACTCTTGGAATGATAGTAAACATCTCATTAAGATAAGAAGATTTAAAGATAAATATATTAATATTGTGAGAAAATGTAATGCTCAAGAAAAATTGTGTATTGAAATGCAATAATAAGAGAAAATAGATGGTATATGTATATACAAATTGTTAATGAGTGTAAAGTAGTGAGTTTAAAGTTAGTCATGCTATTAATTTATAAGTTATAATGAAGTTGTTCTTTAAGTGGGTTTATAAAAGATGAATTCATTTAAATATTTGAGTAGAGTTTACTGGACTCATGGATATACAAACGTAGTGGATGGTTAACACCCTTTGGTGAACGGATAAGAAATATCAATTAAGACTCATGTGGCTACTAAGTTTTTTTTCTCTTGATAAATGTTGGTCACTTTAATTTCTTACTAATTAAACAGTCGAGTGCCACATAAATTGTCAACCCGGAAAAGTCTGATTATTTCAAAGGCAACTACGTACTATATGTACTCAATTTTAATAGCACTAAAAGTTGTAGTATAAATAAATCACACCCTGTTAAATCTTCACTCTGTGTTATAGCAACTATACTCTATTGCAGATATCTAATAAGAGATGAATAATTAATCAGAAAGAATAAATCTGCAAAAGAAAACAATGGCTATTCTATAAAAAAGGATCAGGACCCTATCCCCAGAGTAGGAACCTTCAGCACCTGCCTCTGTTATCTAGTTCACCAATTTACTTTGTAAACCTAATCACCGGTGAGACACTCATGAAATAGCATCGATCGATTAAGAGAGAAACATAGTTTCAGCAAAAGTAAAATAACATCCAGAAACAGTACTTGTTAACAAGGTATGAACAGAAATCACACTCAACACACGACAGAAAGATAATGGGTGAATCTTGTGATGAAGGTGGGCCCTGTCCTTCTCACAAGATTCCCCAGGAAACAAAAACTAAGATGAGATACTCAGAACAAAACTCTATTCATTCATCAATATACCATATTACAGAAAAGATTCAGTCTCATTCCTTCAATTACAACCTTGTGTTACAGCTTGTTCATCCCCCTTTCTAATGTAGATGTCTCCTCTTTATAGAGGAGACATCTATTACAAAAGATTTACATTATAGATTCTAGTTCAACTCATTATACAAAAATAGGGAAATCGGTTTCCCGTCAACAGAATGTTGTTACAGTAATTTAGATTATGAACGTTACAACCAATGTAACAGCTTCCTCGGTGATCGATCAGGTTCCTCTGTTGTTGTCAAATCTGGTACACAAATCTCAACTGTCTCAGCTTTGATATTTGTGTGTTGTTCTTGTTGTTTCAGCTTCGAGATTCGCGTGTTGTTCCTTTTGTTTCAGCAACTGCAAAAGATAGTCTTGCCAACTTTAGGCAGTTCCACCAATGCGGTCTACACATCATTCTTTAATTGTTCAGCAACTCAATCAATTTCAAAGATCAATTATGAAGATAGCATGATTATATATTAAATAATTAAACATATAGCGATGAGAAGAGTCACTGCATACCTTTAGAATGATTGAGTCAAAACATTAGCAAGGACTTTCAAATATGGGTTGAAAAGGGTGATATTATAACAAAATATAAGGTCAAAGAGAGACAATATGGGGTCCTAAAATCCCCCCCAACTGAAAGGATTGCATGTCCCCATGCAACTTCTACTCTGAGTCGGAATACTGGGATGAACAGTGCAAATTGCATATGCAGTAAGTATAGAAAGTGTTGTCAACCATGTCTCTGAACCCTTGGACACTCTGAACTTTTTGCCATGTTGCAAGCTCCTCCTTTTTGGTCAACGTGAACTGAGCCTTGTATTGTTGTCCTAGCAGCCATAGAAGAGGGAAGTGAAAGTGATAACCAATCCATTTTTTAGCACACTGTCGAATACATTTAGCATAATTAGGTATTCGTGAGATTGTTGCCTAAAGATTGAGAGGGTTAAAGGGGTGGTACTCCCTTCTCTCCTTAGGACAGTGTTCCCAAAATAGATTATTTGCTTTTATGGCCAAAGTTCCCTTAGTTTTGACATAGTGTTGGCAGTCCTCCAAGACTACTGCCTATAGTTTTATGATATGGTCAGTCATTCTTGGCTCTCGTAGAATTCATTGATGTTCATCGATAAAAACAACGGCATTTTGTGGCTCAGCTCGAATCCAGAGAAGATAGTTCTCCTCATTGTGTGTTGCTGACATAAAAGCATTTTGCCAAGTAAGTTGATTAGCCAAGAAAGAAACAAAGGCTCTAATTTGAATATCACCAACGAGAGGAACTAAATGAAGCTTCCTATCTTTAGGCATGGCCTCATTATGAAGATAAAGTTCACATAACAATTTCTGCTCACTATTCGACGCTTCTGCAAAAGTCTCAATAAACTGTTAAGGTGTAGACACCTGGTGGGGTCGTCCATCTCTGATCGCTTTCACTTGGAGGAACGCTAAGCGTTCTCTCAAAAACATAGAATAATTAAAAGATGGTTTTCTAGTGGCAAGTAATCTTTGAACCAAGTCAAAGATAAGAGACAGTCTGGTTTTTAGCTTCTTGTTTTCCTTGTGTTGTGCACGAGACTGTTCAAGAACTTCCCAATTTCTATATACATGATTGAGCCATATGGACTTCTGTTTTTGAAATGCCTTTCCTTGTGAGAGATCATACTCTGTCTTCCATGTGTCCCTCAGTTCTCAAAAACTGGAGGTCTAAGTGTAAACAGTGCTTACACATCGAGGTTCAGTCTGGGTACACGCAGTCTTAAAAGACTTTGGTACTGGTTTCTCCTCTGTAACAACTAGGGTAGGCCAGGGTGGTTTTATTTCTTCCTCCAAGGTCTTTGAAGGCCCTGCTGGTTCTTGTGTAACAGCAGGGTGCTCCTTATTAACTATAACAAGAGGAGATACCGGACTAAATCCAGGCAACAGAACTTCAATTATCTTATAACCAGCTCGAGAATAGAGATCACCACATTCACTGCACATGTATTCATTGTGTCGATCCTTTTTTGCACTCTTTTCAGCGGCAGATGCTACCTGAGCTAACATATACAGATTGAGTTCCTTTTCATAAGCTTCCCTTGCCCTTGTTAACTCTTGCTTATAAGCCTCAATCTCAGAATTCAAAAACTCGTTTTCTTCCCGAAGGGAGGTTAAAGTAACCGGACCTTCTATAGCAGTTGCAGGTTCCAATGGATGGGAGGATCGTTGTTCGATGGAAGCTTCATCGTTTGCATTCTCAACAGGTGGTTCTTGTGTATCAGTTGTTAAGTCAGTGGCTGGTTCTTGTGTAACAGCCACATCTAGGTTGTCTACCTTTCGTTTCCCAACAGGTGGTTCTTGTGTAACAGTTTTTAAGTCAGTGGTTGGTTCTTGTGGAGCAGCCACATACCGTACATCGTCTTGGGTGTCTACTTTTGATAAATTAGTAGCTGGTTCTTGTGGAGCAGCTGCATCCTTTGAAAAGAATGATGTCACAAAATCCTGAACACTTTGCATTTCGGTACTCGAGGGTGAGGAAGGTAAGGGTTCAGGGCTTGGCGGAGTACGAGATTTTAGGATGATAGGTGGGGAATTTGGGGTGATGGCCTCAGTTGCTGCAGACATCCTTGTTCGTCGCCAAGGTAGGGAGGCAGGAAAAACAGTGGTTTTTCTCTTACGAGCATTTTTCCTCAGGGTAGGGGGATTATCAGTAATAGCGGCTTCCTTAATTGAGGCTCTCGTTCTTCTCTTTAGTGGGGTTGTAGCTTTCTCTTGTCTTTTCCTTTTGAGCATAATAATGGGGGTATTGTCATTCAAATTATCGGTGGGAATATGGACAATGGGAATGGATGATTCACTTTCATTAAGGGGTGGGGTCTGTTGCGGGTTTTCAGTGCTCAATTGGGGTGTTTCAGTTGCTGGTTGCTGAATTTCAGCAACTTGCTGGAGATTTTCTACTGCCGGTTGAAGGGTTTCAGCAGCTTGATGGGGAGGGTTGTTAAGGGGAGGGTGATTGTGCAAGGCAAAGCCCCTATGAATTAAGAGTTGAACCAGGCGATGGTGCATGAGGGAGAGGAGTGGGTGCCTTGCATTCACGGAATAGTGTGACATATTTTTTAGATAGCCAAGCAGATAGTATGGCATATTTATTAAACGACCATGTCTTAAATGATTCAGTAACATGAAGTCGTGCTAGTACACTACCTGATAACGTCCCTCACAGGTGAAGTAGTGCTTAACGAACTCTGCAACCTTCGGCAATGGCAGTGGTAGTGAACGAAGTGAAACACCCCTGCCTTTAGGTTCGTCGCACTCCCCTGGTAGAAGAAAATCTTGTTGTGCGTTCAAAAAGAGGTGTTTCCGGCTAAACCAACAAGTACCATTGGTTGGTAACCCTGAAACCTACGCTATATCCTCCTCTGTTACTGGAATTCGCACTCCTTGAACAGTAGAGTATCATTCTTTAAAATTGCATGCGAATTCCAGAACTTGCTGAGAATCAAAATCCGGAAGCCTTGGGAAATAGTCCACCCGTCCTGCTTGTAGAAAGATTTGGTATGCTTCCTGGTAAAGTTCCAATCGAGCCGTTGAGCCAGGTTCATGTCTAACAGCGTTTCCTCCCATAGTTACTGGTTTAGCAAAATGCAGAGTACAGAGCTGAGTTGCCACAGTCGAAACAGAGTAGGATGTTGCAAATGAAGTTATGACACGATAAGACACAAAAGGGCTGACGAGACACTACCATGAGAAATAAGAAATGATGGTAATTAGCGTATCATGTAATGATTGCAATATTTTGGTATTCCCCCCCCCAACTGCAGCTAGAATGATAGGTTTGAATGTCCGGTGATTTTGGCAATCATATCAATATCTTCTCATTAACTACAGTTTAATATTTACACGTAAACACGCATACCTTCATATTTTACCTTTGGTTGTTGCACGAAAAATATAATCTCATCATTAATAGATTACCGATGGTCATAAAAAATGGTTTATAAAGTATGAGGGTTTTTATACAAAAGGTTTTCTATATTCATAAGAAGTAATAGTGAAGGCACACAATTATCAGGATGAATGGTTGATTCCTTTAATGAAGAGTGATGTGTATCCATCATTTTTGAGAGAAAGTAATGGTTCACTCTCGGGAAAAATGGGAAAATTGGTGCTTCTTAGGAAAGATGGAAAAGATTGGTGTTTCAGCAACGGGAATAAAAAAGTGGTGTTTCAGCAACGGAAAATGGTGTTTCAGCAACGGGAAAAAAAATGGGAAAATGTTGCTGGAGGGTAGTGAGAGGGAATGGATTATGATTTGAAGTGAAATGGAAATGTTTCCCAAGCCAAAGCTTGATCCTTCCTGTATTGAAATTGTTCTTCTCAGCCAATCTCCGAAGCTAAGATCTGCAAATTAGTTAATTGTAACATGGTAACCCTTGACAGGGATTATTAGTTAAGAAATCTAATCTA
>APFE031591317.1:315798-326499 GCA_000404065.3 Pinus taeda
AAAAAGACATAATGTATATATGTCATGCAAGTGGCTTTGAAATCCTCTTTAGAAATAGGTTGTTGATACAAACGGAGCCGATACCCATTCACTAACAATGGTGTTCTAGAATCATCAATTGTTAGGAGTCTGACTGTTCCATTTGGGAAAACAGTGTCTACTTCATAAGGTCCTAGCCACCTTGTTCTTAATTTGCCTTGAAAATTTTCAAAACGGGAGTCATACAATAGAGTCTAATTACATTTTTGGAACTGCTTATGCTTAATGGTTTTATCATGCCACCTGGTTCTTTGTTGTTGTATCATAGTTGTTTGATGGGTGGCATCCAACCTCTTTTCATCCAATTCCTGAAGCTACTGCAACCTAGCTGTCTGGGCATCAGTCAAGTCAAGGTTAACAGCTAAAGCAGTCCTTAAGGTTTTAATTTCAAATTCCACAGGAAAAACAACACTTTTACCATAAACTAATTCATAAGGTGAAAACCCCGTAGTGTTCCTCCAAGTAGTTTTGTAAGCCCATAATGCTTTAGGCAACCTTTGAAACCAATCCCTTCTATTTTCCTTTACCATTTTTGTTAAAATGGCTTCTATGACTTTATTCGTACTTTCCACCTGACCATTGGCCTGGGGGTGATAAGGCGTAATCATTTTATGCTTGATGTGATATTTCTGAAGTGTATCTTTAAAGCCATGAGAGTTAAAGGGAGGTTCTCTATCTGTGACTAGTTCTCTAGGCAATCCAAACCTAACAAAGATTTCTTCAAATAGAAAAGTTAAAACAAATTCTTCATTAGCTCTAAGGAGTGCCTTAGCTTCCACCCATTTAGTCATATAATCTGTGCAAACCAGTATATAAACTCTTTGATTGGATGGAAGGTTGATGGGACCTATGAAATCTAGAGCCCATCTTTCAAAGGGTTCAAGTATTACCTGGGGGTTTAGCGGCATTAAATCCCTGTGATTAGGCTGGCCAATTCTCTGACAGCTATCACAGGCCCTAACATACTTCTTTGCATCCTTGAAAAGTGAGGGCCAGTAATAACACGTTCTAAGAACCTTATGTGTTGTTCTTTTATCAACAAAATGCCCTCCACAAGGGCCATCATGACAAGCCTTCAATATATCATAAACCTCATCTTCTCTAATGCATATCCAAATTTCCTGATCAAGTCCTGTGTGAAAAAGACACCCACTTATCCAGTTGTACCTAGCACTTTGTTGAATGATCTTTCTTTTCTCTTTGTGTGACAGGTGTGATGGTAGCTTCCTTGCAACTAAATAATTGGCAATGTCTACATACCAAGGTGAGCGAGCAGATACTGCAAATAAATATTCATCAGGAAAGGAATCATTTACTAAAGTGTTCTCATCAGTTTTTATCCGAGAAACGAAATCAGCAACTACATTTTCTTTACCTGGTCGATCTACAATTGTAATATCAAATTCTTGTAGTAATAATAACTATCTGGTAACTCGAGCATTCGTAACCGATTTGTTCATTAAATACTTAATGGTCGAGTGATCAGTATGAACAAAAGTAGTGTAACTGGTAATATAATGTTGAAACTTATTAATAGCATAAATGACTGCTAAAAATTCCTTTTCGGTAACTGTGTAATTAAGTTCAGCAGGGGTCATATTTTTACTAATAAAATAGATAGCATAAGGAAGATTGTTTTCTTCTTGACCCAAGATAGCTCCAATTGCAGTATCTAAAGCATCAGAGGATATATGAAATGGCAGTGCCCAATCATGTCCTCTTAAGATAGGAGCTGTAGACAATTGATGTTTAAGTTCATTAAATGCTTTTTGACAACCATCAATCCACTTGAATTCAGCATTTTTTATAAGTAACACAAACAAAGGAGAAGCTATTTTAGAAAAATCCTTGATAAATCTTCTCTAATATCCAGCATGTCCTAAAAAACTTCTTACATCAGTTTGTGTTTTAGGGATAGGAAGAGTCTGAATTACCTGCACCTTAGCTGGATCAACTTGAATTCCTAGGAATGAGATGAAGTGTCCCAATACAATTCCTTGATTCATCATCATATAGCATTTTTCAGTACTTAAGGCAAGATGAGCTTCTATACATCGTTTAAGTACTTTCTCAAGGTTTTGTAATGCATCTTCAAAAGTCACACCATAAGGAGTAAAGTCATCCATAAATATTTCTAAGGATTCATTAAGCATATCAGAGAAAATTCCTATCATTGCTCTTTGAAATGTTGATGGAGCATTACATAGCCCAAATGGAAGAACTCTATAGGCAAAAGTTCTCCATGGACTAGTAAAAGTGGTCTTGTCTTAGTCTTGGGGTGCAATCTTGATTTGGTTATATATGCTAAAACCATCTAAAAAGGAAAAGAATCTCTTTCCTGACAAACTGTCTAGCACCTGGTCAATAAATGGTAAGGGGAAATAATCTTTCTGAGTGGCTTTATTTAGAGCTCTATAATCCACACACACTCTCCATTTCCTATTTTTCTTAGGTACAATGAATAATGGAGAAACCCATTCACTATCAAATATAGGATATATAAATCCTGCATTAAGCAATTTTTTAAGTTCTTTTTTAAAAATTTCCCTTAAATTGGGATTCATTCGTCGCTGGGGTTGACAGACTGGGTGAGACCCCTCTTTGATATAAATACGATGAGTACATAATTCAGGAGAGATTCCCTTCATATCTGTGTAATCCCATGCGAATGCTTCCTTATTCTCACGAAGTAACTTCATTAACTGTTGTGTTTCAGCATCTGTTAGGTTAGGGTTTATATTTAATGTTTTTCCAGGCTTGATTTCTACTGTTATACTCTTGGAGGAGATATCAGCTGATGTTTGAGATAATTTTTTAGTTTTAAGGTTTTGCTGTGATTCAGGTTCCAAGATTGTAGTCAAGTGATCATGTGTTTCAAAGTTAACCGAAGAAGGTTCGGAAATAAAATTACTAATTAGTTCATACTCAGTTGTATCTTTAAAAGTTACGACTTGTCCAACAGTCAAGATGGGTTTGGTATCATCATCCTCATACTCTAACCATACAGAGTTATCATTGTTAATCATAGGTGTAGCATGAGGGTAAAGAGTGAGCTGCTTGGTTTCACATCCGTTAGAAATTGTCATTGAACCTGATCTACAGCTGATGAAAGCATCTGCTGTAGCCAACCAAGTTCTCCCTAAAATCAATGGATGTCCCCTCAACTTTGTTTTAGTCTGTAATACAACAAAATCAGCTGGGTAGTTCCAATATTCGACTAAAATTATCAGGTCTTCAATAACTCCTTCTGGTTTGATTGTGGAACAATCAACTAGTTCTAGAATGGTTGGGGTTTCTCTAATTACATTCTTTAACTGTAATAATTGTGCAGTTTCAAGTGTCATAATGTTTATAGCAGCATCTAGATCTACCAGAACTCTAGAAACAAAAGTTTTTCCAACTTGTATTGTAATTGTAAGATGATCAGGGTCACCATATTTCACAAGAGGGGTTTTTCCTGACATTAAAGCAGCTAGATCACCCATCACATGAACTGTGAGGGGATCTTTAGCTTTTTTTCCAGGTTTCTTAATGCAAATGTCTCTAACAGTTCTAGCATAAATTGGTACATCTCTAAGTGCTTGTAAGAGTGGAATTTTAACATACAGATTCTGTAATTCTCCTAAAAGGTTAAAAGCAGGTGGCTCAAGTGTCTTGGTAAGAGCCAGACGTTCAGGGAATGGCGGCTCTGCTGTTTCAGCAGTTTTATTAGAGGATGACTCAACTGTTCCAGCATTCTTATTAGATGACTTATCTTTTCCTGTCTCCTCTTTATCAGAGTTAGAAGAAGTAATGTCGTCAATAATAGGTTCGACTACTCTCCCAGAGCGCAAATGAATATCATTACATTGCATAGGGAAAACAGATTGGTTCTGAATATCAATGACTTGCAGAGCTTTATTATTATTAGGGTTGGGGTTCGGTTGCACAGGCAGCTGGGGTCTCATTGTCTTGTTATTCGATGGAGCATTTGATGGCAGAGAGAGAGATTGCTGATACTGGGGGAATTGGTTTGGAAATGGGATTTGTTGAGCTGTCTAGCTTGGGTTCCACTTATTAAAATAAGATTGTTGTAGAGCCCAGGGATTCCATATTGTAGGATCTACAAAGGGAGGGTTTGGTTGCTGCATGGGTGGGAAGTTCATTTGGTTGAAGGGTGGGTATTGCATTTGATTTAAGGGCGGGTAATTTCCTTGAAAAGGAGGATGATTATTCCAACGATTAAATGACATATTAGAATTTGTACCTTGTCCTCATGGTTGCCATTGCCTCCTCTATGTCAGCAAGTAAACTGCTTCAGCTTCTTCTTCAGTTGGTTGCAGTGTTGCTTTTATTCCTGGTAAAGAAGGGCATTGTTGAGTCTCATGGTCCTTCTCGCAAATAGTGAAAATCGGTACCTTGTCCAGTGGGCATTCCCTTAGTGGGTGTTTTTCTCTGCATTTAGAGCAAAAAATAGCCAAAGCAGCTTCTGCCTCTACCTGCTTCTTTTTAACCTGCAAGGTATCAATTTGTGAAGCAAAAGAGCTTAACATTTTAGTTTTAAATTCTTCAAGTAAGTTACCTATTTCAGCCCGTGTTGCTCCTCCACTAGATGATTTCTGGACTCTTGAGTATGTACTATCTCTGCTTTTTGGTCTGTTTGCTTCTCCTATTGAACATCTCTTACAAAGGTTGACAATATCATCATATGATTCCTTAGATATATCCCCTTTTCCAAGCATATTCAACATGTCTAAACAGTCATCTCGTACCCCTTTCAACAGTATTGACTTAAGAATATCCTTACTCATATTAGGATGATCGGATCGTTGCAAATTATATTTTAATCTCTCCACGAAATCCTCCAGGTTTTCGTCCTCCTTCTGAACCATCTTAAATAATTCCTCCTTCCTTTCTCTTGTTCGGTAATAGTCCTGGTATTTGGCCAAGAACTTTTCTTTCATTTGATCCCATGTTGTGATCACATGTCTTCCCAGGCTCATGAACCACCTTAGTGCATTTCCTTTTAATGTTGCTGTAAATAAATTTAACTTTTGAGGATTAGTAACATAATCATAACTCGTACATAATATATCAAACTCAAATAGAAATTCATCAGGGTCTTCAGATGATAAACCATGGAAATTAGGTAGGGCTGAGAGTGGAATGTTCTTCATTGGAGTTTCACCTCTAGGAAGATCTTCAATAGGGAATTCCAAGGTGGAAAGGGAATTTTCTCCTCTTCCTTCTCTTCGACCCCCACCAAAGGGTCCTTCATTGTTTCTATCCATTGGTTGTTCCCCTATTTCACTTGCTCGGTCTTCAGCGCTTTCTGTTGGGCTCTCAATGTCCTGAATTGGTTCCTCAACTTCAATATCTTCTATTGGTTCCTCAATATCTTCCACTGACTCCTCGATTTGTTCTACTGTCTCTTCAGCCCTTTCTGGTCCAATACTTCCTCTGTTTCGTAATCCGTCTGGAGAGAGTGCCGAGTCTGTGGCCTCCGAGAGCTTATCTTCTGAGATGTTTCAACTTTTGAAATAATGTCGTCAATGAAAGTTTTCCTTCCTCCTCTACCTTGGCCCCTGCCGCCTGTAGGGTTAGTTTTCCTGCGTCCTCTCATGCATCCTGTACATCTAAAATAAAATCATTAATGCTCTTAAAATATTTGGTCGCCTTTCCCAGCAACGGCGCCAAAATGTTGGTCACTTTAATTGCTTACTAATTAAACAGTCGAGTGCCACATAAATTGTCAACCCGGGAAAGTCTGATTATTTCAAAGGCAACTACGTACTATATGTACTCAATTTTAATAGCACTAAAAGTTGTAGTATAAATAAATCACACCCTGTTAAATCTTCACTCTGTGTTACAGCAACTATACTCTATTGCAGATATCTAATAAGAGATGAATAATTAATCAGAAAGAATAAATATGCAAAAGAAAGCAATGGCTATTCTGTAACAAAGGATCAGGACCCTATCGCCAGAGTAGGAACCTTTAGCACCTACCTGATCTGAAAATGGAATGTACCTGTTTAAGGGTGCAAGGTATCCATTTCCCATAATTTCAAATGTGAGTTATACACTCCACGTGACCTCTGAAAAGGTGAAAACTTTTTATTTCTTATACAGAGATTGACTGTAGGAGCATTCACTGGACATGTCACCTCTAAAGAGAGGATGAGTTCCAGAGGCTACCTGGCCCTCAACAGGCTTTGCCTAAAGAAATAACAAAGTAAACACTTAGAAGTCTTTGACATACACATACTTGAAGTTTGATGTCTTGCGGAATAAGACAAATAACTTTCTACAACTGAATAGGTGATTATGTGTGTATGCAAGTTATGTATATTTGTTGTTTAACACTTTATATCAGTTTTGTTTAGCATATCATCTTCAGCAAATAAAGACATCAAAATGATAAATTAGTTCACCCCTTCTGGGCTACATCTGCTGGACCAAGCCTCTCCAACTAGGAATGTCCTCTTATATTAAAAATGCTACAAAGGTTAATACAAGAACATTAGTGTCTCGAAAGACAGATCTGACTGTAAATACAGAATCAGAAGATAGGAATTAGCTAAACATGCTCTTTCCCAAGCACTAAACAGTGAAATTGTACCTTATATAGTACTTTCCCCAATTGGCCCTGGTGGCCCTTTAGACTTGCATGGAGAATTTCGAGGTGAAGATGACCTCAATGGGTTCTAAAACCTCTTCCATTAGACTTAAAAGGTCGAAAATAACATACATAGGCTTTTGAATCACCAAAAATGGATGAACATAGCCCCTAAACAGCGCAAGCACTGAAATGGCCCTATTGGCCCTAAAGCTTCCCTGAAGCTAAACAATGAGATGAATGCCTCAACAGGAAAAACGAGCTGTAGAAATGGATTCAGAATGCTGAAAAACTTCAGGAATGACCTTCATTCCACATTCAATGGTTGTACAATTCCCAATGCAACTCCCAAACTGATTTGGCCCTAGTGGCTCCTGGAACTTCCATGAAGCAAAAACACCTGCAAATGACCTCAGATGGCCGTGAAACCTTTGCCAATGGCTTCAGAAGGTTGAAGATACCCAAAATAAAATAAAAAAATTCGTCCAAAAAGGACTTTCCTAGCCAAAGTTATGGATCATTAAAGTTTCTCCAGTCTGCCCTAGAAAAACTCCAGATAAAACTGGCTAATTGCCAGATAACCCTGACAAATAGGCAATTCTGCCATTTTTGGAGCGCTCCGCCAAATCCTCTGCCAAACAGACCGCCATTTAACAGATTTTTTTAATGGCACATGTGAATGCATTTATCAATGGGCAGTTTACCTTGGATAGCGCGCCTGGACGGTTAGTAGACAGGCGGTGAACTGTGTGTTAACTCCCGCGTTTGGTGGCAATATGACCACGTATAATCATGTGGTGACCGTTAGTTTTGCGCTGGCGGTTATGGGTTATGCCCTTGGTTTTTGGGCAACGGTCACATTGTAGGGGGGTTGGCCCTTAGGGGCTGGCCCTCTTCATTTCCTGCCCTACACAAACTTAAACGTTAACAAATATTTATGCCACCCACATAACAAGACTCAAGTGTGTGGTGTAACGCTAAGTCTTGGCATTCATTTAGGCTAGGTTGCGGGTTCAAACCACAGACTTGCCATATAACTTTTAAAACATGCGCCCATATGTTGATGTCCTCTCCGGCCACGTGGTAGTTTTTGATTCGCTGCCCAAAAGGAATATTCCTTGGAATATTTCAAGGAATATTCTGTGGAATACTCTTTTTTTAATTTTTTTGAAAAAAATCAAAAATTAAGAGTCATTGGGCGATTTTGTTTTTGGCATAACTTTTGCATACGGAGACCGTTTTTCGAACAGTTTGCGGTGCCGGAATCAAGAGGATGAGATCTATCCAGTCGTTTAGGTTCAAACTAGTTTTGAGAACTTTCATTTTTGACCATTTTACGACACTTGATCCTGAGCTCCTGATCACACCTCCCAAATGAGAAGGATTTTGGTCCCCAAAAGCTTACTGAATCTCTGAACTGAATTGTACAACACTTGAGGAATAGAAATATCCTCTTCCGTTCAACCAAAAGAGCATATTGATGCCAAAATTTCATGCGTTATTAACTGTCGCCATGGTGAATGTTGCTACATAAACCAAGTACTCGTCGAATCCCGACCAAGTTCTTTCCCCAGACAAATCTAAAATTGCAGGAACTAGCAATGAAACTTGCTGATATATGAGCTTAAATATTCCTCTATACATGTGGGCTTGCCAACTGTCATGATGCCCATCCATGGCACCTCTGCTCTAGAAGAAGAGTTGCCTCCCAAATGAGAAGGCTTTTACAAAGATGAAACACTTCATCATTTCTCCTCTTTACTATCTTGGAGATCAAATTAATTTTTTCGAAGTCAATATTACATTACATGCATGGTTAAAAACAAACTAATCAACCCTTCAAGTTAATCACACATACATGTTTAAAATACAAGGAAATCATCATGATCCCTATGCTCATGCATATCATTCTCATGCATGCAGTTTATCTTTCAACTTTCTCTTAAGTACAATCAAAAGTACAATATCCTCGATCACTTGTACATGTACTTTCAAAGCTGAAATGAATATAACTTTCGCTGTGATAGAGTGAGTCTCATACTCATCTTTTCCATCATGCAACTTGCATTCCCTTAACAAAGAAATGCATTCAATCAAAAGACATGCAACTTTAATTAGATAAGAATTCTAACCATTTCTTACCAATCCATTTCAAAGGCGCTTCCTTTAACTCCACATCGATATCAACATGTGTATCATCTTGACACATATCAATGATGGAAACTTCCTTCCCATTCTTGCCATATTCTTTCTCCAATTTCTTCAACTTTCATGGAAGCATTGTTGGATTCAGAGTCCAACACCTTTCAGTAGTATGTCCATGCTTATGGCAATAAGTGCAACACATGTTCATCTTCTTGAGAGCATCATTTGCATTGTTCAAAGGAACTTTGGCTTCTTGCCTCCTTTCCTTCAAAAGTTTCCTGTATGTTGCCATTCTTTTCCAACATCTAGAAACACTATGGTTAACCAAACCACAAAAAGAACATGCAATTATTTTCCAATGCTTGTGTGGAAATTTACCATGCTTTACATGATCAAAGGAAATATGATTGAAATTAGATTTATACCTTTCTCTTTCACCTTCATTACCTTCATGAGGAGGTGAATCAAATGAAGAAGAAGCTCCTTTTGGAACACCATCAATCCCTTCAATGGTTTTAGAGCTTTCAAAATTCTCTTGTTCAAGTGCATGCTTATGCACACCTTCTTCTTGCAAGGTATGTTTCAAACTATTGCATTCCCCAAGAATACAATCTTTACCAACTTGAGGTAGGGAACTTGAAATAAAACTCCTTCCAAGAACTGTTTCAATTGCCTTCATGGCTGCTTTGGAACTTTCTCCATAAGATTGTCCATAACCAAGACCCAAATTCTTAGGCCTTACCTCAACCATTATTGGCACAACTATACCCTTTGCATCTTTGCCCATTCCTTTTCCTTCATATCCGTTTTTGGACATCAACTTGGACCCTATGCCTCTGGTATGTTTCTCAAAAGAACCAACATAAACATTCTTATAAGAATTTGAAGACAAACTAGAATTGTTTACCTCTTCTTCAAGTTGATACTTGGATAAGGCTTCTTTGGCAACAAGGAGTTGTGTCTCCAACTCATGCATCCTTTCTAGATTCATGTTTGCAATATGAAGTTGGCTTCCCATTTCCTGCAATTGGTCAGAAATCAACTGCTTCTCTTCCTTCATGGAATTCAACTGCTCTTGAAGTCTACAGTTCTTTCTTTCATCCTCATACATTTCTCTCACCATATTCATCATGATGAAAAATTCTTGCTTCAAGCCTTCATCAAAGAATCTTGTGAAGGAGGATGATTTTGAGAACTCACTTATGGAAGTTGTCATGCGGAAAGAGTTAATCTTGCAGACAAAACCAACCTCCCTAGAAGCCTAAGACTTTCTTGTGACAAACAAGACAATTAAGAGCAATCCTTCTCTAAACATGCATTTACCATACAAGAAATCAAGTGTTTAGATCCTACCTGTAATCCAACGTTGTTGTAGTAGTCCAGCCTCGTCGATCCGGATGAGCTCCTCCTTCACTTCGAAACCTGCATTCACTAACAATCAAACAATTAAATAGCACCTGAATATCTCATAAAATAAAACATATTCAACATACAGACCAAGGAGTATTGAGACAACTCATTAATAACAAATTGTTGAGAAGAATGGACTTATTTGTATTAATAGGAAACAAAATAAACCATTACAACCTAAGCCTTGGTGTTGTGCAAGTTCCTCCCAGGGTCCAGCAAGAGTTTTCCTTTACTTTGATAAGCTCACCCACTTCCAAATGAAACAAGAAAGGATGGGAATCTCTCCTCACAAGTTTCTACAAGGAAGTCCTAATTCCAGCAGCATCTACCCTTTGGAATGTTCAGCTTTCAACCTCCCCTCCTCTAGCCCAATGCCTATATTTATAATGCTCTAGAGGAAGTTAATCAAGTCCAACATCAATGGGATAAGCCCCTCTTCTGGATGGGGTAGCTCCTCTCTTGATGGGATAAGTTCCTCTTTCATAGGGATACATGAACCATCTGGA